>JAWPHD010000803.1:262500-395431 GCA_037043455.1 Cyrtodaria siliqua | reverse complement strand
ACACTTTGGTCATAACCACTGTTTATCAATTTGACAGTTTTAGCAATATTGATTTAAAGGGACGAGGTGATCTGGAAGAGAGATATTTATATCAATCAAAATACAATTTTACAACATTATACTACGCTTCAGTTTCATATATAGGGCTGTTTTGTGTTGCTAAATCATAAATAGTTATTCATATAAGGGGTTTTATCTCTAAAATGTGTTCATTTAATTCAAATAAAGTGTACTTCGGTCACAAAACAACAAAATTAGTGGAGTACATGACCCAGTGGTAGAACTTCGGATTTCAGATTTAAAAGGGATGAGTTCGATCGTCGCCGTGGCCATGTTATTCATCCTTGAGGAGAGATCATTAATCCACATTGCTTAGTACTGGTTGTATCCGGGAAGCTATCGAGAGTGATTAATATAAGTTCCAATGATCTTGTTGAACTTTTTTCGCAATCGATGTTAAAGAAATATATTTAAACTAAAAGAAGAATTCATAAGCGCCTTATTTAGCATCATATGAATTAAAAGTAATGATGTATACAACAAAACTAGACAAGTCGTCCAGTTCATCCAAACCAAACTATTTAATTTACACTAATTAAATCGGGCTGATCAGAGGGTCTAGTAGATCAATGCATATGAAACTGAAACACATAATGAAGCTTTTTGTTTAACACCCCGACCCCACTCCCTTGACACACATCATGCTGTTTTTGTTTACCGCCCGAATTTTGACACACATGATGATGCTTTTGTTTAGCCCCGCCCTTTGAATACAAAATGATGCGTTTGTTTTAACCCCTTCCCCCAGTATGGGGCATACTGGTTTGAGCTTGTTCGTCCTTTTGTGGACTTGTAGACGTAGACCAACATGTCTAGACCAAAATATTTTGTGTTGGTTTATACATAGTTTATTAATTATTTGTACATCTTATGCATATATATGGCAACACAAAAAAGATAGGACCAGAATAATTATGTTAATATATTAAGTTCCGATGTATGATGGGAAGATGATGTGATTTAATTATGTTTACATGACTTGCGGCTTTTTAATATAATATATATATATATTATACTAATCGAAATTCCGAGGAACCCTAAAATTCTCAACAGATATAATAATTTAAACAAACAAGAGGTCACTGACCTTGAACTCTACTGATAGTTTTTTGATAGCTAGATCAAAATTCCAATGAAGTTTCAAGAACATCTGTCGAGTAGTTTCAGAGGAGTAGTTGCTACAAGTTTTTACTATATAACTCTATGTAAACAAAGATGGCTTCGGCAGCCACGTTTAATGTCGAATCCAAATAATGTTCAACAGGGACCAACATCATGTCATGCTGATCATTTAAGAAAACGTCCCATATCAAATATCACTTATAGTTTCAGGAAGTAGTCGCAACACACATTTTGCCGACCTGAAATTTTGCTAGGATCAACTAGATATCAAGAGCAACATTCCTATGAAGTTTCATGAAAATCCGTCAAGAGGTTTCACAGGAGTAGTCACTACATTATTTTATTGTGTTGTATAACTCTATGTAAACAAAGCTGGCCACCGGCAGCCATTTTTAACGTTATATCAAAATGATTTTCGACAATGATCCAATTCCTGTAATGATGATTGTTTTAGAAAAAGTCCCATTTCAATATCACTTATAGTTTTCAGGAAGTAGTGCTACAATTTTTTTTAAATCTATTTTTAGCCGTAGCGGCCATCTTGAATTTCAGGTCTGACATTTTGCTAGGATCAATTAGACATCAAAAACAACATTCCTGTGAAGATTCATGACAATCCGTCAAGTAGTTTCAGAGGAGTAGTCGCTACAAGGTTTTACTATTTAACTCTATGTAACCAAATCTCAGGCGCTGGCGGCCATGTTTAATGTCGAATCAAAATAATATTCGAAAGGACCAACATCATGTCATGCTGACCATTTAAAAAAAAGTCCCATATCAATATCACATAGTTTTTACGAAGTAGTCGCTACAAACTTGTTTTTTAAAAATATATTTCCAGCCGTGGCGGCCATCTTGAATTCTCGGTCGACGTGACATTTTGCTAGGATCAATTAGACACCAGGAGCAACAATCCTGTGAAGTGTTATGAAAATCTGTCAAGTATTTTCAGAGGAGTAGTCGCTAAAAGTTTTTACTATATAACTCTCTGTAAACAAAAAGGGCCGCTGGCGGCCATGTTTAATGTCAAATCAAAATAATTTTCGACTAATGCCATGCTAATCATTTTAGAAAAAGTCCCATATCGATATCTCTTATAGTTTTCAATAAGTAGTCGCTATAAAATTGTTTTTTAAAAATCGATTTTTAGCCGTGGCGGCCATCTTATTTTTTCGGCTGCCTGAAATTTTGTTAGCATCAATTAGACATCAAGAGCAACATTCCTGTGAAGTTTCGTAAAATTCTGTCATGTATTTCCAGAGGAGTAGTCGATACAATGTGTTACTATATAACTCTGGGGGAAACTAAGACAAATTTAACGTCGAATCAAAACGATTTTCGACAAGGATCAACATCGTGTCATGCGGATCATTTTAGAAAAAGCCCCATATCAATATCACTTATAGTTTTCAAGAAGTAGTCGCTACAATTTTATTTTTCTTAATATATTTTAAGTTTTGGCGGCCATCTTGGATTTTTACATCAACTTGACTTTTTGCTAGGATCAACTAGACATCATGGGCAACATTTCTGTAAGATTTCATGAAAATCCATGCCGTAGTTTCAGAGGAGAGGTCGCGACAAAAAAAATTACGGACGGACGACGGACACCGCACCACGGCATAAGCTCTGTTGATCTTTTGGTCAGAACAAACACTTATCACACAGCTATTCCAAAATATATTTAAAATAAGAAAATGTATCGTTGACATGGTTACTAAGTATGATGTGAAGATGATAGCGAAAAAATATAGGTTATGATTCAGAAATATTTACTTGAGTTATGGCCCTTTGATTTTTTAACATACACTGTATATAGAATACGAAAAGAGAAAAATCGTGTGTGCATATATTTCTGATGATTCAGTATGAAGGGAATGTGATCATAAAAGAAAACTGACATTGGTTTAATACAGTGCAGGGTCAAAGGGGCAGACATGTGGGGTATATTTGTCAGCCCTTTTAGCGACAGTTCTAGTGCGTATTTGGATTGACATCCATAATTCTTCCAGGTGGCCCCCAGTCTCGTTAAGGTCATCAAGTTGGGATAATCATGGTTGTATACCTGTCAAAACTGCAATATGTAACATCTTTATCATATATGGCCATCTGACACTTATAGATTAGTCAAGCCGTATACTTTTTTTCTCAAAATAACACGAATCTTAAGATTATTCAGACTGGTTCGGGATCCTTTCTGACAACTTGAGATCTGTTTAAACAAGGTTGTCTGTCTATAACTTGCTGTTTAATCAAACAGATATTTGATGTGATAATTTTAAGAGGATTAGGAATAGGACTTTGCTATATCTTAACAGAGTAAATAAATGTCTTGATTATTATTGCTTTATCATCTGCCCCGCTATGTGGAAGCTATTCCTAATCCATGTATTTTCTGATAACCATGTTTAAACAGATCTCAAGTTGTCAGAAAGGATCCCGAACCAGTCTGAATAATCTTAAGATGCTACTACGACAGCGATTGTAAAAATACGTGATTCGTGTTATTTTGAGAAAAAAAGTATACGGCTTGACTAATCTATAAGTGTCAGACGGCCATATATGATAAAGACGTTACATATTGCAGTTTTGACAGATATACAACCATGATTATCCCAACTTGATGACCTTAACGAGACTGGGGGCCACCTGGAAGAATTATGGATGTCAATCCAAATACGCACTAGAACTGTCGCTAAAAGGGCTGACAAATATACCCACATGTCTGCCCCTTTGACCCTGCACTGTATTGAACCAATGTCAGTTTTCTTTTATGATCACATTCACTTCATACTGAATCATCAGAAATATATGCACACACGATTTTTCTCTTTTCGTATTCTATATACAGTGTATGTTAAAAAATCAAAGGGCCATAACTCAAGTAAATATTACTGAATCATAACCTATATTTTTTCGCTATCATCTTCACATCATACTTAGTAACCATGTCAACGATACATTTTCTTATTTTAAATATATTTTGGAATAGCTGTGTGATACATGTAAGTGTTTGTTTTGACCAAAAGATCAACAGAGCTTATGCCGTGGTGCGGTGTCCGTCGTCCGTCCGTAATTATGTTTGTCGCGACCTCTCCTCTGAAACTACGGCATGGATTTTCATGAAATCTTACAGAAATGTTGCCCATGATGTCTAGTTGATCCTAGCAAAAAGTCATGTTGATGTAAAAATCCAAGATGGCCGCCAAAACTTAAAATATATTAAGAAAAATAAAATTGTAGCGACTACTTCTTGAAAACTATAAGTGATATTGATATGGGGCTTTTTCTAAAATGATCCGCATGACACGATGTTGATCCTTGTCGAAAATCGTTTTGATTCGATTGTTTACGTGTCCATCAGTAGCCGATAGTTGGTGGTGTCACGGTATTGCAGTTCTGTTCGCCATTTTGATATTTTAGCTATGGTCATGTGATCGCTGGCTACTTTCTTAGACGTTGACAGAGGTCAATGAAATGGCCTCTGGGAGAGATGGTATGTATATATGTAAATCAACGGGTGTATACACAAATACATATATATAAGAACATATTATAATGATTTATAAAGTCTGTTTTCTTTCGAAAAATCTAAAACAAGACTAAAATCTAAAGTATCAAATAACTCTTTCATTGTATTAACATTGTAGTATCTTTGCCGCATAGGATCAAATTCTACATATTCCAACAAGATATGTTTGACCGGTAACGGTGCAAAACACTGTATATAGTCTGGTTATTGCTCACCTTGTAATAAGTATGAATGAGTATAACGTGTATGCCCTATCCTGCACTGGGATAGCACAACTTCTTCTCGACGAATGGTTTAATTGACTGGAGTTATTGTTCACTGACAAATCCCAAGCGCATTGCCAAGAGTTACGGATATATGTGTTAATACAACTTTTAAAATACTATAAAGTAATTTGGCATTAGATATATGTTAATCTAATGCTGCTTTAGCAGCACTATCAGCTCTATCATTACCACGTATTCCTACATGGCTTGGACGCAGCAGAAAATAATAACATTATCAACTATAAGAGAATTGAACTTTTCTAAATGTTAAAGCACGACTGTCAGTCACATGCTCATCCATTGTTTAGTTGAAACAAATTCACCAATTGCATGATATATTCATGTATCACGGAAATGCGTGCAATTTTATAACGCCGGTAGAGTGAGATGTGCGTTAATGTATATAAAAGTATAGGTATTTTACAATCTATCTATTTAAAGGGCAAATTGTGTAAGGGTCCTTTCGTGTAGAATTTCATTACTGCGCATTTAGCCACGTGTATCACGGAATGAACGTGGGAAATACTGTTTTAGGCGTTCCGTTGGTTATAAAATGCATTTTTCTCCAGTCATGGCGGGGATTGATTGAAAGTTGTTTTGCTTGGGCAGTAGATGGAAACGGCGAGATTCACAGGCAATATCTGCCTAAGCCTCCCGGAGTGGAGCTAAGCCTTTAGGGTGTGTAGGCCCTCTAGGTGATTCGACACATGAATCAACGCATAACGTAACGGGCGGTGGAGAACCTGGAAAACATGGCCAGGTTATAGAATCAACAACTCCCGGGACACGAGGTGGGCCCGTTATCAGTCCTCACTGGAGGAACGGCATTCACAACCTCGGTGCTGGTTAATTATCATAACTATCGCGTCATCAACCCTTACAGAAGGCATTTGATGACAATCACCCATTGGCTTCGCGCATCATCATCTTCATGAGCTCTCGCGCATCATATTCATCGCGCTAGACCATAATTCGTGTCCACATCAACACTGTTATAACTTTAACAATACTTTAGTGTCATATATAGTCAGTCGACACATTCAGTATTTGTGATAATACAAAGAACGTCTTAAACGTTCATGAGAACAGTCTTTTCATATTTCATCTGTGTATTCGCTTGTTTTTCTTGATAATTGTATATATATAATTTATCATATTTTAAAAGTTGCATTAAACTTATGTAAATGCATTCACCGTCATTGATTCTTTCCTGAGTTAGCCCCAACCACTAGGGTCATCTTGCGACACATATTCATTATTGAAACCCTTGTCCCAGTTTAAGTTAATATATAAAGTATGAGCAATGTGAACTTAATAGTACATGCCAGTAATACAACACTATCGATGTGAACATAATATCAGAAGGAACACTTATATAGCATAAATTGTGATTTGTATTTCCGAAAAGTTTGATACAATTTTACAGTTATTTTGGTTTTTACGTGAAATATATTGGGCCACAGAATGGTGAATTTATCCATCTGGAGCAGACGACGCACCACTTCTAAATAAAATAAGCCGTATTATCACATCATCCAAATTACCGTCCTTTGAGGATTTAGGTAGAAATAAGTATAAAAGTCGAACAGGAAATACAAGTTTCACAAAACAGTAAATCCCAAAACACGCAAAAAGACAAACAAGAGTGGCAATGTTAATAAGGAATAAAGGCGTATGACGTCACAAACAAAAAATGGTTGACAATAGTGCTACCGCCTTGGAATGGCAAAAAAAGACCGCTGTTTTTTTTAAACCAGGCTCTAGGGTGCACCAAACCTCACACTTACCCTACTGTCATCCGAATAAAACGGGATAGTGTAAATAAAGAAATCCCCGCCATGAACTATTCTCTAACCAACAAGGCAGCATTAATAGGCAATATAAGTAAACACAAAGATGCGACACGACAAGACAAGACTGCAGACAGACATCAAACGTCACTGTCATTTTGGGCTTTAGGCAGACGTCATCATAGGGTCCACAGTCTGTCCGGTTATCGCATAATTAAAGAGGAAAGCATAGTGGCGAACTGTAAATGGGTCCACCACCAAGCATGCAGTTGAAAGGGATAGGTCATAAAATCTTTTGATAAACCTTTTCATAAGTTTAACAAAGATAATATGAAAGTGATCATGACCAGGATCTTAAGAAGTTTGTAAATCACGTCACCATATAAGCCAGTTTGTGATAGTCCTTGTCGCAGAAGAGTTCTTAAATTACTTTTATATTTGGAAAGAATATCAGGGTTACGATACTACACTTTTGCGTATTAACCATTGTAGAAAAGAAAGGATTGTCAATGTTTAATATGTTATCCAGATACCGAGAGGTGTCAATAAAGTCTTGATTTTATGAATATTGAGTTCTGCTCAACCCGGGACTAGAGGGCGTGAGCGGTAGCAAGCATATTTCACTACCGCTCATGAACAGTCTCAATCAAACCGAGACTGCAATATTTCGTATGTGTCGTGCTCGGCCGTTTGCAAAGGTCAATTATTATACTTTTTTCAAGTACATCTGCATCCTTATCTGGTGAAAGACTCAACATGCAATCTCTTTCATAACAGTACACCATCACATATCTGCAACAAGAGGCGATCAGCTCGTACGCATAGGGATACCAACACTTTGTTTATAAATGGTAGTCCATACCTGACGAAAATATTAGTCTGGAGGCCACTCGACGATTTTTGAGTCGAATTCAACATTTCGCAAGGAGCATATTGACAGGTATCACGCGAAAGAATCATATCTTGCCTGTGTCGTGGTACCCGTGTTCAGCCCTGATTTTGTATATGACAGGGGTAAATTCAGGTCAAATGTCATGACCCTTTTTCAGAATATTTATTTGAATAATTGAATGTACATTTTAGAAAGCCATTATTATTTTGTTTATGCACGAAGCATAGTTCGATCATAAGCTAACATAAGTAAAAGGCTCAAATGTGAGCTGATGTACGGTGATAATTTTTCCTCATCGTCCATGTGTCAATCAGCCGTCTGTCCGCCCATTTGCTGTCATTTCGGACGAACGTGTATTAGCAACTCTATGAATTGGGAGTCGAGTTCCAAATACTGCGAGCAGGAAAGAGATAGTTATCACTCGAAAGAGTATACTCCCGCCTTTGTCGTGGTACCAGTGTTCAGTCTTGATTTTTTAAGTTATCGGGGTAAATTGATTTCAAAGGTCATGACCTTTTTTTCACAATAATTAAATTAAATAAAATAACATGTAACTTTTGAAAAACATTATTATCGTTCCGTTTATTTATGAGACAAATTTCGGTAATAAGCTAACATGAGACAAAGGTTCATATGTGAGGTAATATATAATGATAACTATTTTCCATACGTCCGTCCGTCCGTCCATTCGCCATCTATCCATACGTAATATGTTGACCAATCGACGAATTTTGAGTCGAATTCAACATTTTGAAAGTATCATAGAGACATGTATCACTCGAAACGGTATTTACTTGCCTTTATCGTGGTACCCGTGTTTAGTCCGTCCAGATTCTTATTTCACCTTTGGCGTATTATCCCACATGAGCCAAATGCTTAGAGAAAACCTCAGTGATGAACTAGTATACAGTGATCACTCTTCGTTGGGCGTCCGTCTGTCCTTTCGCTCATCATCCATCTCTCCACCATTTGTCTTGCAAGGCGAAGCATTTCTTTTTTTTTCTTTTACTTTAAACGTCTTTTTCTCAGAAACAGTTTTGACCAAACTTCGCACGGGTGATCCTGATAACATTGGTTTTCAATTTGTTTTTAAAATAATGTCCGTGCGAAATCCAAGATGGCCGCCATTACTAAAAATAGTTTATATCTAAAAACATGTTTAGTTTTCTTAAGAACTGATAAACAGATTTCGACAGTTTTTGCTCAGAAATGATACTGGACCATCAAGCTTGTTCAAGCAAATTCCCATGTATAGAGATTTCACATGTTTCCTTATTCTTATATATGAAAATTGTCCTTAAAAAACTCTTCTCTAAAATCACATGACACATAGATTTTCTATATAGTGTGTTAAATCATGAACCTGAGGTCATGTTTAGATACCTCCAGGAGTCACGGGTGTTTTATAGAAACATACAATTTTGAAATGTGTTCTATTTATTTATTCGTTCGTTCTTTCGTTTGCTGTTCGTCCGTACCTTCGCTGTTCGTTCGTTCATTCATTCATTCATTTATTCGATCATTCATTCATTTATTCATTTGTTTGTTTGTGTTTTGTTTGATCTTTGTTCGCTCGCTTGTACGTTCGTTCATTCGTTCGCTATCCACTCACTCACTCACTCACTCACTCACTCACTCACTCACTCACTCACTCACTCACTCACTCACTCACTCACTCACTCACTCACTCACTCACTCACTCACTCACTCACTCACTCACTCACTCACTCACTCACTCACTCACTCACTCACTCACTCACTCACTCACTCACTCACTCACTCACTCACTCACTCACTCACTCACTCACTCACTCACTCACTCACTCACTCACTCACTCACTCACTCACTCACTCACTCACTCACTCACTCACTCACTCACTCACTCACTCACTCACGCACGCACGCACGAACGCTCGCACGCACGCACGCACGAACGCTCGCTCGCTTACTCACTCACTCACTTACTCACTCATTCACACACTCACTCACTCAGTCACTCACTCAATCACTCATTCACTCACTCACTCACTCACCCACCCACTCACTCACTCACCCGCTCACTCACTCACCCGCTCACTCACTCATTTATTTGTTTATTTATTTATTTATTTATTTATTCATTCCATCATTTATTCGTTCATTCATTCGTTGTTCGTTTGTTCGTTTGTTCGTTCGTTTGTTTGTTTTTTGTTTGATCGTTCTTTCGTTTGTTCTTACATACGCTCGTTTGTTCGTTTGTTCGTTTATTCGTTCGTGTGTTCGTTCGCTCGTTCATTCATTCATGTATATATTCATAGGCGTAGCCAGGTTTTCCAAATGTATATGCACACCGAAAAAATACGTTTGGGTGAGGGTGTGTGAAGGGGGTCCTCCCCCGGGAAAAAAACTAAAATAAGGAAGGAAATTGTGCATTCTGGAGTATTCTGAAGCACATTTCTGGCGCTTTATTATGCTCGGCATTTTTTGTATTACGCATGTGCGTATTGTGCGTATAGGGCGCTACGCCCTTGTATATTTACATAATTAATATATAGAAGATGTTTTTGTTTTGGAGTGAATAACAGATTTTATTTCATCGGGAAGTGTGAAAACTTTATATTTTCACGAATGCGAAGCATGAGTGAAAATACTGAAGTTTGATCACTTCGATATGAAATAAAGATGAAATAAAGTCTGTTGTTCAAGACTAAACAACGCATTTTCTTTTATTTTATTTTATTTTATGCTTTTTTAATCAAAGTGTACTGCCTCACTACAGTATGCAGAAAAATAAATAAAAAATTGACGTCGTCATTGGCTTAGTATGATAAAATTGCTGTTTAATTCCCCATAACTTCTAAACTACTTAACCGATTTCAATAATCAACGACTCATTTGTTTTAGTTAAGTTATTTTCAATCCAATGATGTAATATATTGATACCAACTTTCGAAAAAAAAGTTGTTTTGAAAAAAATGTCCGACTGACATTTTTCACCGTAAATTTCAACAATTCTGAAATACTTGACCAGTTTTAAAAAATATAGCTCATTTTCTTAATTAGACTATTAACAGTCGAATGATATATACTAAACAGTTATTTTCTAAACAAATAAAAAAATATGTTTTTGATATTGAAAAAAAAGAGAGTAGTTCCGGCAGAGAAGCAAATAAAACTGTATATATTTCATACGTATGAAATACCACTTTTACTTCATTGCTAAAATCCACTATTTCACTGCTAAGCATCAAATAATATTTTTCTATCAAAACTTATTTTGTTAATGTCCTTGTATTTTACACAAATATAATATTCATTGCTTTTGTTATCTTTACACTGAATCATAAGGTCACTTAAACCAAATGTTTCCTTAATAATATCCATTAATAAATAATTATAATTTGAAGAATACATGGTTTACGTCTAACTATACAGTTTCCACAGAATATGGACATATTGTTTCATATTGCCAATCTTTAACTTCTAACGCCATTTTTTTTCATTTTAATTTATCCTGACTCGTTTAGCATAGGTTAGATAATTTGTAAAAAAACAAACAACACCCATCTCTAGTTTTCACTCATTTCTGCTTTTTTCAACCACCCGCATAACATTGGGACTATTTTGAAACGACATGTCATTGAAATAATATCTTTGTTTGTTTTATAATGATGTACTTTGAAATTTGGATGATGTCAACCGGTAGCCAATTAGGCTCTACATACCCTATTTTAGTAGTATTAACTAGCCTATATGTCACCTTATTTAATTTAACGACATGTCAAATCATTATTCGTAGTTGCTGATCCGGTTTAGTAGTTTGTTAAAAAATCATTTTATATGATATGTATCAGTACTTAATTGTTCAGAAAGCTTCAGAAAGAATCCACACGAATTACTTCTAGCAACAAGTAGCTCAATCAGCTTTGTGACGGCTGTAACATGTCGGCCGACGACAAATCGGTAGTGTTATAGCTTAATAGTTCTTTGCGATCATCGAGCCCAATCTTGAAGGTTTAGAAACATAACAGCGCTTAAGAAATAGATGAGGTGTTGTACATTTTATTGCATCTCATGAACAGACTTCATTTAACCGAGTCTGCTAGTTTTCTCTGTTGTTTTTGATCCTTGCTTCCACTGGATCCCTTGTTCAGAATTTATTATATTGCATATTTGTATTATTATTATTATTACTATTATTTTTGTTATTATTATTATTGTTATTATTAATATTATTATTATTCATACTATTATTATTATTATTATAATTGTTGTTATTATTATTATTTTATTATTATTATAATTATTGTTATATTAATGTTATTATTATTATTAGTAGTAGTAGTATTAGTATTGTTATTATTTTTATTATTATTATTATTATTATTACTGTTATTTTTGTTATTATTATTATTGTTATTATTAGTAGTAGTATTAGTATTGTTATTATTATTATTATTATTATTATTATTATTAGATCTTAGGACTGCATATATATATATTTATCACACCATACTTAAAACTGTCTGACAACAAAGAAATTGCAAATCGTTTAAGCATGTTTATATAGTTCAGTGGATAGTAAGTACACACTGACAAACATTAAAACGTCAATTTATTTCAGTTCAAGATAAACCACTCAAAATGTAATGCCCCATAGTGACTGGCTATTCATTGACACTTGCGTCGAAGATAACAAACTCAATATATATCCCTACAAATCAAAGAGATTATGTTAGTAAGTGTAATATTGATTATCTGTGAAACATTTAGTTAAGGCCAGTATTTTTTTATTGTTAGGATTCCAACCCTTTCTACCCTAATAGTTGGCAAAACTAAAAAAAAAGTTGTGTTTTCAAAAACTAATTGCCACCGACCTAAACAGTCTTGAGTTTTATACCCAACAAATTTCCTAATCTACGTTACATCAACGATTATATCATAGAATGTTTGCAAATGATTTTTTTTTAATTTTTTTTTTTGCCTTCCTCCTACAATACAGTTTTGCTAAAAAATCGGTAAAACAATTAATAAAACAATACTGGCCTAAACCCTATCGATAGGCTACTGCACTATTATTATCGTTAATGGTTGTCCATAAACACTAGCTCCTACTTTATTCGGTTTACAGACCGAAAGTGAACTATTTATGGTTAAGTGTGCTCGATATGCGTGCAGCATAATGGAACTTAGAGTTATTCGATTACTTATCAGAATTATATTGTAAACAATTAATTTGAACCATGATTTTGAATATTTACGTATTCGCCATATTTGTATTCGGCACTGGTAAGTTTTAGTTATTTTGCTTTACATTTTAAATGATAACTTACATTGTTTTTCTTCAGAAAAACGAAGAGCTTAAAAGCTCACGAGGACGAAATACAGTGCAATACAATAGGTTGACAATACAGTTATTGCATGAAATCATTTTAGGAAAAGCAATGACAACCTCATTTCCTGTATAAAATCCTAAATTTACAATAATTACTATGAATAGCAAAATACAAAAGTTTCAGCAAATTAATGTTATATGTTATAATAACATTACATTACTGAAACTTCGTAAAAAGGCATTTTAAATGGAATTGATTCCTGAAATATTTTACATATCGACCTTCCGTCTTTAATTTCATGCGAAATAACCAAACATATAAATAAATGTAATCTACAAAATATGAACACTATTTTATTCTGTCATGCATATCACATTAATTAACATGTTCTTTAAACTAAATTAATATACAACACAACATTAAACGAATAATCTTTATTTTCCATTTTCTTTGATGTTCAACTTTTACCCCTCTCAACAATTGACATTTTTTATTCAGTAATTTATTTATTAAAGTTATTTTGCATATCGGGATAATAGATGTCGTTCGTAATTCCCTTAGTTTTCATTTATCTGAAGGCATGGTGGCCTTATTGAATGATTATTATCACTAGGAAAATATAGATTACCACAGAAGCAAGGACCATAAGACTATCAATTTACTTGTATGGTGAACTTATCCAACATATAATATATGATATCAATAATTCTTACCAAGTTTGTAAACGTCAATCTTTCCTTTTAAAGGAATTTCATAAACAATTAGAAATGTTTTTTTATTACTGAATCATAGCCAATGTCGCTGTCATGCATACCTTTGCTGATTGTTTAAACGACTAAGCTGATATTTAAACAACTCTTCAAATCTAGTTATACCATTACTATTATAATATATACATATTTCGACATAATTAAGGTCATACATCTGTTTAAGATATGGCTCGATTATTGCATTCAACATATTGTGCGTAAAGCCACAATTATTAGTAAGTTTGATCAAAATCAGTAATCAGTTACGTACGTATTAAATACTGAAAACAGAAAGGCTTTGGAAGCAACTAACACAACCAGGAGAATAAAGTAGCACGTTCGGTCTTATTGAGTCTGTACATAAGAGGTATTGTGATAGGCAACACCTCTCACGCCCCTAGCATCGGCTTAAGCGGTATTATACTTCAAAGCTATCTACATTGAGATCGATGATCCCAAAGAAATAATTTAAAAAAAACACTACTGATTCGTAAACAAGCTAAACTTAAAATCATAGGTAAACTCTCATGAACGCATAGGTTGATTATAGACCAACAGTTAATACACTTCTATCACTATAGACACGTGCCTTTAATACATATAGATATAACAATCGAACAGGAAAAGTAGCATTCAAGGACGACAGTCAACCACAAACACACAGAAGCAAAGAACAACTATATATAAACATGAATAAAAGGCAAAACAGGACATCACAAACACACAAGGGTTGATAATAGGGCTACCGCCTTGGAACGGTCAGTGGACAAAAAGGTCGCTGGGTGTTTAAACCAGGTTCTAGGGTGCACCAAACCTCACACTTACCCTACTGTCATCCCAATAAAACGGGACAGTGTAAATAAAGAAATCCCCACCATGAACTATTATAATAAGTGTTTTTTATGCTTAATATAGTTGAAGGTTTGTGCTGGCCTGGACACAAAGATAACTGGAATGCATGGGAGGCTTGCAATGCTACATGCGGCGGGGGAACACAGCACCGATGGAGACATGTGTGCGTTTATTCCAATGATCACCAAAATAGGCCTTGTAATCAGAAATGCTACAACGGCGGTACATACTACTCAGATGCCTGTCATTGTACAACGCGATATTATGGAAAATGTTGTGCAGGTTTGTCAAATGATCAACACAAGTCATTATCTATTAAATAATTAATTCTATGTTGTTTTGTTAATTACACAAAGAAACACAATATTATATTATCTAAAGAGTGACAAAACCTGTCTAGAATATTCAATAACTTGTTTGTAATCATCCGCACTACGCTTTAACGAAGCTATCACAATACATGTAACTCGCACAGCGGATTTATAAAGATAAATGTTAACGTTATTACTTTCATATAACAGTACACATCCAGCTATAAAAACAATACTCATAAGTGCCTTATAATAATACTCATAAATGCCTTATATAAATATATGTTGACATTATCAATTGAATTAAACCTTTACAGATTGGCGACCATGTTGGAATAACAATGGTGGTTGTTCACACACATGTTCATATGCACATGGCAGTGGCGACTCTGAGTGTAGTTGTAGAGCTGGATACAGACTACTATCTAATGGAGTGTAGTTGTAGAGCTGGATACAGACTACTATCTAATGGATATTCATGCACAAGTATATACTCTGTTTTATTATAAAATCCTGTATCCACACCGCACACATGTACACCTTGTACATCTTACTTCTGTTTTTGATAATACCAGAAGGACATATCTAACCGTATAGATGTCCGCCTTTTTATCGGCTCGGTTATCCAGTTACATCTTTGTCATCACAGATTGTACGGTGTGGTATCGCTACTAGCGTTTTATTTTTGTTTTTAATATTTTATTTTAAATATCAAATGTACATACATTTTTAGATATACAATACAGATGAGATTTTACGACTTCATACAATACAAATATTATTTGTAATAGTACCTCTTTGATCTCTATTGAGAATTTAATCATACAGCGAATGATTATACAATATAACAAACAGCTGATTACTGCTAAATAACCTATAGTTTTGATATGTTTTGTCACAGGATATCCTGAATTCCATTCCATCTTTTTTTAATAATATTACGGTACAGATATATTGAGAACAATTCAATATTTCTAAATCTTTTAACTTGTTCTATATAAACGTAGTAAATTGTAATATACATATAAAAATCGAACAGGAAAAGCAGCATTCAAGGGCGAAAGTCAACCACAAACACACACAGAAGCAAAGAACAAATTTAAAGATGATTGAAAGGCAAAATAAGACATCACAAACACAAAATGGTTGACAATAGGGCTACCGCCTTGGAACGGGGAGGACATTTTACTAAGTTTGCAAGAAGAAATATACTTTTTATAGAGACGCGCTAACATCTATACAATATTGTCAATGTCTGTTAAGCACTTAGAGCCTAGAATGTTCATTACGTGGTCCCACCTTAATTCCATTAAGCGATGGGAAAGCGTATACTAGCAAGATTTTATAACGGATATTTCGACAATAAAACGCGTTTACATTTTTTTTACTAGAAAAATGCTGTAACATGTTTAAAATGACCTATTAAATGTTTTACAAAATGCGAACTTTTTAAGCCGAAATAAAGGTTATATTTCATAGCCCAGCCAACCCCGTTTTCCCTTCTTGGAGAAGGGGTTGGATGAGGTATGAAAGTTAATATTCGGACCGCGTAATGTTGATTTCTAACATGGTATTGCATTCTAACTTCAGATGACCGAAAAGCTCTATAAGAATATTTCTGGAAAAGATGCAGTCATATAATAGTTACTAACGTTTTATGATTCTGTAGCATAATACTACTATAATAGATCATGACGTCGACGTCCACGTTGTGGGTGTGCCATATCTCCAGGGTTACACTCCGGAAGCTTGCATCACCCTTTATGTGTTTGCCATATCTCCAGGGTCACACTCCGGGAGCTTGCATTACCCCTTGTGGGTGTGTCATATCTCTAAAATCACACTCGATGCCTGTTGTGAGATCCTACAGATATGGCATGTCCCCTCAAGGTGATACAGGCTTCCAGAACAATTTGTTATAATCATATTTTATTATTATATCATGATCAGTCAATTATCGTGCTTTTGAGGTAGAATAAATACTGACGATAACATAGGCAAACTTTTTCTTACACGATAACATGATGTAGGAAAGTCACTGGGATATATATTTTAAAAGAAAAAGAAGGTAAATATGACTTGTTTGATACACCAATGACTTTGTAAAAAACATATGTTATTCCTAACATATTAGTAATATTGAATATATGTGAATCAGCATTTCGTTTATCTTAGTAACTTAAGTGTAATAATATGTGAGTATTTTTAAAAAAACATACGAATTCATTTTACTTTAACCTTTCTAAAAATATATAAAATAACCTCTAAAATATGTCTTCATTAAAACAAACATATCCTTAAACATATATCAATGTTCGATACCTTGTCGATTCACTTCTGTTTTAATAACAAGTATCTGAAAATAAATGCAACACGGATTAGCGTCTGTGTTTGTTTTGCGGTATGATTTTTAACTAATTCATATTGTAAAGCCACATGTCATTGAACGCATCAGTTACCTATCTAGTTTTTCATCGTCTTGCATTATTTACCTATTTCAGAATGCGCTCCGATAGCCAACTGTAGATCACACATTTGTTCTAGTGCAAGTGACACGACATGTGACGCATGTTATGATGACAAATAATTTTTCAAAGTGACCAGTGCAGGAAAGAAGTGCGAACGTATGTGATATTTAAATACATTAATTATTTTTAGGCGTAGGTTCTACATGCGCCTATTGCCATCATCATCATTTTCTTAATTCATAACTCATGAAAATTATCACGCCGTTAATCTGCCTAAGTTTGTAAATCACATCTCATTAACAGACGGGTTGTGATAAATCTTGTTACAGAAGTGTTTTGAGATTGCTATTATATTTGTCGAGCAGATCAGTGTGACGATAATCAAACTTGTCAAATTGTCTTACGTAACTTATGGCAACGATAACCATGTTGGAGGAGCTTTTCAGTAATGTTAAGATTACAAAGATTGAAGTCCTCAACTCGGCTACAAGCTCTGGCAAAACGAATTAACAGTATTGGGGATATATTTAAATCAAAATCATCCCTCTTATCATAAATTTTAGTTATTACTACTTCATTTTCAATAGACAGATGTAAATCAAGAAACGGATAGACATAATCCGAAACGTTCGCTTTATTGAGTTTTAGTTCTGGAGGATAAATGTTAGGAACTATAGAAGGAAAAAAAGGATTATCCAAATTAAGTATATCATAGAACATTAATTATATATGTTTCCACGTTTCTCAAATTATTACGAGGGCTGGCGTGGCTCAGTGAATAGCTCTTTGGACTTGTAACTTTAATAGACGTGTAGGATATAAATATTTTTTTTATGTACAGCACATTTTCCTGGTTGTTTAATAAGTGTTAAGCATAATCTCTGGTGTGATTTTCTTTAAATAACTTCCTTTAAATTAAGGTTTATAGTCCCTCCACCAATTAAACCCAAAGGTTATCCTAATGGTATAGGCACAACACACTCTGGACTTTCTATTTGAGTAATACCGAACAAGTGTATCCTAGTGTGCTCTACTATAATTATTTGTTGCATTCTGCATTTTCTCTGTACTGTTTGGTTAATTCTTTCGAATGCAAAAGTTTTTGCCGACTTTATGCGAGAATCAATTTTTCTTGTACTGAATTACTAAAGTAAAGTCGAGTACCAAACAATAACAAATATGTTGTTAATATATTCCCCATTTTGGAATGAGGCAGATGAAATAAAAATTAACGAAGATCCAGGTTAGAAAACTTGCTTCAACATTTTGGCTAATATGTTTGTTCTTTAAATCATCGTGAGATTTCTTTCAATATTCGGTTTAAGATACTCATATTGCTATATCCACCGCCATATGCTTGTCATCTTCGGGATGGTTAAAATTATGTACTGTTGGGTTTTATGAATATTGAGTTCTGCTCAACCCGGGGCTAGAGGGCGTGAGCGGTAGCTAGCATATTTCACTACCGCTCATGAACAGTCTCAATCAAACCGAGACTGCAATATTTCGTATGTGTCGTGCTCGGCCGTTTCCAAAGGTCCATTATCATACTCTTTTTTAATATGATTCTTTGATTTATAAATAATGGATAGATGATTCTTTTCACGTCGAAATTATGCGGAATGATAAAGAATGATTATTATAATGATAGCCACTGTCAAATCTAGAAAATCCAGGATGGCGGCGCCCGTCATAAAACCTGTATACCTCAATGCATTTTCAACGATATGGAGAAATGACTGTTTGCCACCAGTGGCAATAACTCATTATAGTAGTTAATACGGGTTTTATATTATTTTGTAACAGTAACACACACCCATCATGTCCACAATGACGGAATTAAAACCTGTTGTATCGGGTTGTTATGCTATTTCGATGGGTGGGGATACTGGAAATCACTTTAAAAAATTCCTTTCACGGCATCTCAGATCAAATTCATTGAATATTATTTTCTCAGTTTTTATTCTGTTTACAACAACAGATCAAGACAGTAAATCCTCTTCGACCAACCTACGCCGCTCTGTGCTTTCAGTACATTGATTTCCATTCGTGGTTGATTATTGGGATATGAGTACCACCACAACTCCTTTTGTCTGACTAATAGCTAAATTGTAATTAACAAATTCGCTTTGAACGGTCCTAGAAATATTTTGATTGAAGAGCCCAGTAGTTACAGATATCGGTGGTTCAGTCTCTAATATTTTCACTATTAGCCTTTTAAGGCTATGAGAATTGTTTAATCACCCTTAGGATATGTTGCCTGTTTTTTAATTTAGTCTTTTGACTGTTACCTGTGATACGCAGGTTTCATTACCTCTGCTCCTAACTAAAATCCATTTTGTTTATTTCGCCACTTGTTTTCTCGTTTAGGGCATCTCGTTTAGGGCAAAGCGTTTTGTTAGAAACTGGAACCATACGCTGCTGGCCATGACATGGTGTGAAAATACCGTATTGAAGGTTCTAGATTTAGGGCCATATGCATACCATCTTCGGGATGGCCTAAATTTCTGTCCTATTGACAAGATTAATATTCAGTTCTGCTCAACCCGGGGATATAGGGCGAGAACGGTAGCGAGTATTTTTCACTTCCGCTCATGAACAGTCTCAATCAAACCTAGACTGCAATAAACCGAGACTGCAATATTTTTTGTATTTGATATGGTGTTCGATGATTACCAAATTTCTCCTTTCATTCTTTTTTAAGAAACGGTGAATTATCACGTATTTGGGGTTTAATTGTAAGCAATAATTTCACGAGCCCGAAGGCCGCTTGGAATTTGTGATTGGGGCTCGATTGTTTTACAGTTGAACGAGACATAAATAACGATACCATTAAACGGCTTCAACCAATCGGCACGCCTTCGTTGGTCAAGTTGGTCACGTGTTATAGGCTTAATAATAGTAGTACGGGTGTATACAAATAAATAATATACAAACAGTTGTAAAAGTAGATGGAAGAATGAATGACTGGATATGTTACTATTTCTCTCATAATAAACAACAACACTATCCACATGTACAATATTGATAGAATCCACATCTGGTATAATGTCGAGGGTTTGACGGAACACCGTTGTATTTTGTTTTTATTTATATTTAGTTACAACAGTGTTGCATGGAACCCTCACTTTGCATTGTTTTAGGTATGTGTGCACGGAACAAGCATTACTGCTGGCCAGGCGTATGTGAGGATGAACTAACAAAGAACTGCCAATGCGCACCAGGATTTACAAAAGTTTCAAACATCGAAAAGACGTTATGTCAACCACTAACATTACCGTCCATACTTGAGTGTGATACCACTGCCAATGGACCAGGAAATACAGATAAGAAAAGAACGCTACCTGGAAAATGTGATACTCTGAAAGATTTCTATGGAAGGTTTAGGCCTGCACAGTTCACATTTAGGATGACGTCAGACTTTACGATTGATATTTCATCTGTTTCAAAACCTACATTCATCGAGCAAAGCAACTTTGGCATCTCTGATACTACAGTGTACATCATAAGGCAATCTATAAATGGTAAGTACGGGCCTTGTTTTCCTAGTATGTCATACATAAATTGCATTGGAACGTAGCAGAACACTCAATGGCATAATGGTACGTGCCAATCAGGTTATTTCGTAGTAGACATGTAAATAATATAGTCTTCAAATATTTAAACTTGATTTTAAAAAAGGGTTGCCTTGGGTGGGGCTCGAACGTAGACGATGCCTTTATCACCTACATGTTCGTAATAAATTGTATGGATCGGCAATCTAATTGTTTGCTACGATTAGTTAAATGAGTGAACACCAAAAAAAACATAAAAAACAAACAACAAAATTGTGTTATAATGTTAATACTAATAATAACAATAATAAGTCAAAACAAAGGTTAATTGTCCAGTTAAACGACTGCCCGCTATCTGTTTACAGATGACATATTTAATAGACTTTGTGTCTGAGCTGTGACGTCATATAATTATGTATCAATGCGAACTACTTGAAAGAGGGAAAGAATGAAAAAATGTTGAGGTCAATTTATTTAGCTGATTTTAATTGTGTTGTTTGCTTTATAAAATGAAATTGTAAATCAAAACATTATTTCACTACTTATTATACATATATACTCTCGTTATGTTCATAGCGTATGTATGGAATCGAAGTCGAGGGTATGCGATTGTTTCAAGGCCTTGCATATTATATTCCATTAAAACTACTTTTTTTCGGATCCTGAATCAATGGGGGCCTGAATCGCACTATTTGCTTTTAAGGGTTGTTTAGCTAAGGCACAATTACAGTACATGACGTGTTTTACACAAGCGTAAACTATTTGTCATTCCTGAAAAGCTAGAATGATAAATGAGGAGAATATGGGAAAACACAGAGAGAAAACAATACTTGTCACGGAGACTTGAGTTATACCATCCGCACTCAGTGCATTCAATCCGTTTACTGGCTGAACATATCAGTTGTCTCTAAGGTATACACCTACATGACGTGCGGATCAAAACAAATACAATTATCGCGATTTTTAATGGGCAAAACGTTTTACACTAAGATTATACTCGCCTTTATTATACACATTCCAGTGAAATATTGGATTTCATGATTAAAATAAAACCTTATAGTTCATTGTTTATATTTCAATTGCGAAAATATAATATATAAGGAACTGTTGTTTACGTTGTTGACGTTATTGACGTTATTGTATTGGCGCATTATATTTTTTCTGCAACAATTTCAATGTTGTGAGTATACAATAAATACCGTGCTAAAGCACTCGTGAAAATATAAGTTTTCTCACTTCTCGATGAAAATAAATCCTATATTCACTCAAAACCAACAAATATGGTCTATATATCGGCTAATAGATGCATACATCTTTAACGTTTCAAATAAGTATTATTAAATATTTGTATTTTGTAACAAGACATGGTTTTAATATAGCTTACAAAGACAAATGCGGTGACGGCATCAATACAAGTTACTTCCCAAATCATGCACCAGATGGAACTGTATATTCCGAAACATGGCGGAATTCAGCGAGTTTACTACTCGGACAAAAATATAGAGATCGCAGATGATACATTAAATTAGACCGCATGCAAAACATTATGCAAGTGTTTCGACCGCAAATAAATCGCATGCAAAACATGAAGCAAGTTTTTCGGTGCCTCATTTGTAAAGTACTTAAACTTGTGTTTAACAAAACATGTTGATTTTGGTAAAAAAACACGGAAAAGGGTCAGAGGTTAACATGTGTAATAATAACACTAATATAAGTATTGTTTGGCCTAGTATTTGCAACCAGGTGTAGTTTTTACTTCAAATGCAATGTCCGTTCGAGCTAAATATTTTCTTTCTTCATATTTTATATAGGGTCGGACACGTTGTTAAGTAACCATACATTGTTAAAGGATACAGCTAATAGCACGGACGTAGAACAACCGTCATATGCGAATGGTACAATAGATGTGTCTTCGTTACAATATACAGTTCAGAATGGTGAACGGTAGGTGAATGTCATCATTATACCCATGTTTTTTGAAAACGATAGAGTATATTAAAATCGCCTCCGTATGTCCGTCCGACCATCCGTTACCATATCTCCTCCTAAACCGCTGAACGGAATTCATCCAAACTTAGGGTATGACTTCACAATTGGATGGCGGCGTGCAAAAGCAACATTATTTTTGACTCCGCACACAGGGTCCCTCATGGCTGTCAAAATGTCAAATACACTAAAAATTCAATTACTCTGTCATTTGTCCATATGTTTGCACATAACTTGGTATATGTATTTGTCTATGAAAGATAAAAAACATAGCAAACGATTGTATTACTCCAAACTCGTACGTCTGCCCAGGGGCCCAGGGTTTGTGGGTGGTGTGTGGTCATTTTTTTATTTTAATTATGTCTCAAATGGAAAGTTATTTTGATGAGATTATACTGTATAATTGTTCCCCGCTACTTCACCCAGGGAAAGGGTTGTTTAAATGTCAAATACATTACACTATAATTTTTCATTATTTTTGCATATAACTGTATATATACATGTCAATGAAAGATTAACAACATACCAAACAATTTTATCATTTCAATCATTGACGTCTGCCCAAGGGGTTGGGTGTACATATGACTGTGTTGGGTGGGGGTGGGGGCGTCGGGGGAGAGATAGGGTAATATGGGGTGTCATTAATTTTTTTAATTATATCTCAAATGAAACGTTATGATGATGAGATTACAATGTATACATTTGTCTCCCCCTATGTCATCAGTGGTGCCTAAGGGAAGTGGCATCAACTACACTAATAATTCAATTACAGTGTAATTATTCTATACTTTTGCACATTATTTGGTATAAATAGTCGTCTATGGAAAAGATACACAGCATGTCTTCCCTGGGGTTGGGGTGGAGGGTGTGGGTGGTGGGGGGAGGGTAACAGGGGGTCAATTTTCTTTTTTAATTATGTCTCAAAGAAATGTTTTGATGAAGGGATTACAGTGTAGAATAATATTCTTTTTCTCCTGTGTGTGGGGGTTGGAGGAGGTTGTAACGTTCGTCAAATGGTTCAATATACACACAATTCAATTGCAGTGTAATTTTTCTGTTTTTTTTTTTAAACTTGGCAAATATACAAGTATACTCCTCTGAAAATACAAAGCATATCAAACAATTTCAGTGTTTCCACTTAGAGGTATAGGGGGAGTGGGGCTGAGTGAGTGTGTGGGTTAAGATGTGGTGGGAGAGAGGTTACTTGGGTTAAGAAAATATTTCTCAATAAAGTGTAATGATTTTGGGAATATCAGTCAACTTTGCTCCAGGATCACCATGGGACACTGGGATAGGGGTCAAACGTTCAAATACACAAATACCCTAAACATTCTTTTATTCATTTACAGTGTCATACATGTAGACAGAAATGTATAAATAGTACTATTTCTGATCCGGGTATCAAAGAACAATCGAAACAATTACATGTTAGATGGATACAGGGACCTGACCTGAGTGAAGACAACGTGGGTATTTGCGATGGCGCGCCCTTGAATTAGTTCTAGTTACTTTTTTAAACATGTGTCTTTAATCCGATTGTAATTAAAATTAAATTATATTATAATTCGACTTAATTAGAAACATTAATTCATTACACTTAAAACTCATTTTGATAGCTTAGTTTCCTCGGACAACATGATTAAATATTTGATGTATCGTCTTTTAGTTTGTGTATTAAATACGAAGCAAAAGGCGGAGGCTTTCTAAAAAGCATGGATACATCTAGCAGTGTACACAAGGTTTCCGTGGCATTTCCATACACGAAGACATCGACTGCAGTACAAATATGCTATAGATATGATACTGCTTCTCCTGAGCATTGTCTAGAACATAGTAAATGTACCAAAGAACCGATACAAATAGATGATCGGGATATAATAACTCGGACTGGAATTGTTCAGGTACAATTCGATGGCTGGATGGACCCAAAACCCATTGGAGGAAACAATGAACATGCATCTGGAATTGAGTCATACCAACTCACGGTTCTGGAAGTCGAAGCGTCAACTCACATACAAAAGGTTTCCAGTAAAGCAGTTCAGGATAAGACTTTTAATATTACTGATACTTCAGTAACGCTTAATCTTACATCAGACAGACCTAAACTGTATTGTTTAAAGCTGGAAGTCAAAGACGTTGCCGATAATGTTAGACATGCCAGACGATTTGTTTTGTTTGACAACTCCTCCTTGATTGGTTCAAGAGGAGATAAACAATTCACTGTTACATCAGCTTCTGCATCGACAAATTATACCTGGCAAACCCATCATAACGATATTTGCATCTCGTGGAAAGATTATATTTACAACAAAATTTACACACAACCCTATTTTCTTAACGCCATTGAGGCAGATACTGATTCAGGTATAGTGGGAGTATACGAACAAACAAACGGTCTTCTTCCAGTTTCAGGAACATCAAATATAGATGGGATTATTAAGTTTATGTTCTTGTGGAGTTTAAACGACGGACCAAATTCAGCTGAGGAAACAGTGCCTAATTTACAAAATCAAAGTTACTGTAAACATTTTGATCTACGGGATGGTCAAATGTATTCACTCGGCATTCGATGTCTTGATATAGCCAACAATACATACATAGAAAACAGAACCGTTCATATAGCGCCACCTTAGAATTAAAAGGTCCTATCTGCATTTTTCATACTTTCGAGATAAATGAATTTTAAGGTTTGAACATTTGTAACAAATCAGGGAAATACTTTACAAAGACACTTTTTGGTGGTGATATATGTTATATTCAAATCTTCAATTACACATATATTTCATTTGTCGATAATCAATAAGTCAATAGATATAATCAATAATGTAAATAGCTCCTTTTACCACAAACCCTTTTCAGGATTTTTTTAGAATAAAAAGGTCCTATTTGGCAAATAGGCCCTTATTTCATGAACTGATTTTCATTAAATATGTTGAAATATAGGTGTAAAAGGTTCTGTGTGACATATAAGTCCTTTTACTATGAACATAAATACAGCATATGTTCGATAAAAGTATACGAGTAAGGGCATTATTACAGACAGTCAATGTATTCTGAGCATACAATCAAGTATGTTTGAACAAATATATGTAGATTAATGATTTACTGTCTCTGTCTTTAAAAATCATTAATGCTATTCACTCAGAATCAGAATCAGAATCATCCATATCCGAAAATTCCGGAATGTTGTCTTTGCATTTGCTGTTTGTTGGTAGTGAAATGAAGTATCCATAAAAGTCATCTGGAATGATCCCTTTTTCGCAAAGATTTACCAAGTCTTTCTTTTTTTGGGTAGACACGGGAAGCCGTGAAGTAAAACACATATCCATGTCAGAATCATCTGCTGGCCACGTGTTTATTTGCATGAAATTACCAGCTTCGAATGTATAGTTCACAAACAAAATCTTAGGATGCTCTTTCTCCACTCTGATCCAGCGCACATTCAGCCAGTTAACCTTTGTTCCAGTAATAGATGTTTGAAGATTTAGATTGAGATTCTTCACAAATGACTTGAAGTCAAGAACGTGGTCGTATCTCATAGTGACTGTGAGATATGGGTTGGTTTTCCTTGACATACATATAGCAGTACTCCACTGTAAAGGCACATACACAGATGTCCTTTTCTTTGACTGTTCTATTGGTGAATGGACAGAATCATATTCCATTTGGCTGTGACCCGACTGTAAAAACTTGTGGTTGATGGCCTTCAACTGTGGTACTTTGGTAATGTTGTACAAATATGTGGAGGTTGCTTTACGGTCTCTCATGTCTTTCCCTTGAAATGTCCCATGCTTTTTTCTGTCCTATGTCAAGTGTTTTACGAAAGAACTGAGAACAGACCCATTCATGTTTCTCTCCAAAAGCAAGGTGATACTGAAGTGACTTTTGTTTTCTCCCAGTTGATTTACGGCATGATGTGTTTTTTGTAACAACATCACAAATGAAGCATCGTTGTCGTTCAAAGTTTGGAAGGGCGTAGTACATATAAAATATTTCTTGTCGTTCAGGTTCACTAACTTTAGGACTGCATTTAAATCTACAACGGTCACAGTTCGGAGGTTTCACACGTTTCCCTTCCACAGTTTTCCCTGTCTGAAATATATATTGTTTACCTTCACATCTACTTTTCTTACGAACATTTGCTTTACATGCACTTTCATTTCTTTTGCTTTTTCTGCTTTAGGAGGGCTCTCGTAGTCGGCTCCCTTGTGTGGTGTAACCGGTATTTCAGTTATATTTTCTGATCTTCCAACAGTCATATTTTTGCTGGGTGTTGTATGTACAGGATTTGGTTCCTCGTTCATTTTTGACTTTTCAGATGGCTGAACTGTAGCTGATTTAGTTGCATCATAGTGTTCTTCTTGTCTTATAGACAGGTAGGCTATTTCAATGAGCTTATATGAACTGTTTTCAATCCATTCAGATGGTTTAATGTTAATGATTGGTGTTGCAAGGGAACTAAAGAATATTCTAAGGATGCTGTTATATTTATCAGCAACATCTAATGGTGAACAGTCTGCAATGCTTGCATTCCAGTGACCACTTCTTCTCATATCAAAACTTCTTTTATAAATTCATCACTTTTATTTCTTTCCTCCGTACCAAATGTAACAAAAACTGAGTAGCGGTCTTTATTTTGTGACATGTAATCACAAATCGAATGTCTAAATGTATCAATTTCCGTCAAAGCATGGTCCTGTACACTTCTCGCAACAGCAGCAAAGAAACAATTTCCATCTGAAGCAACATCTATGCGTTTCCTTTCATTACACTCAAGAAGTTGGTCTAAGCGAGCTTCGTGTAGATTTCTGGTGTGAGCCTTAAGTGATTGTAATTTTCTACTTAAAAGCATAGCTTTTTCTACGTCAGTTAGTTCGCTCTATATCTGTTTTCTTTTCCTCCCTTCTTTCAATCCTTTAATTGATTTCTTAAGCTTTTCCAGTAACACATTCCCTTTTGACTGTCTTGGCTTTTGCTTCAACTTGGATGACTTACACACTGTTTTTTTTTTTTTCCAGGCTTCGTTACACTCACCTTTGCAGTATTTTCTTTCCTTTACTTTTGTAAGCAATAATTCACCTGCCTCAGAAGCAGTAGAATTAACATTGTCTTTATCTGGGTTGTACGATACATCCTGAGTATTGTCATCAGAAAAGACACTTTCTTCTTCAATCAGTTTTCTCTTTACTGGTTGCTTTGTTTGTCCTTTCAATGTTTTCGCACGTAACTCTGCCAATGGTACATTATCATCAGATGAGCTATAATAGTCTTGGTTCGTGCCCTCGTGTGCCGGATCATTAACATCAATGTCCTCCTGTAACGGATCATTAGAACCATTTTCCGCTTGTGCCGTGTCTTCAACTCTGATTTCCTCATGTGCTAGATCATTTACAACTATTTCCTCGTGTGCTGGATCATTTACACCAATGTCCTCATGTGCCGGATCATTTACACCAATTTGCTCGTGTATCGGATCATTAACACCAATTTGCTTGTGTGCTGGATCATTTACACAAATTTGCTCGTGTGCTGGATCATTTACACCAATGTCCTCATGTGCCGGATCATTTACACCAATTTGCTCGTGTATCGGATCATTAACACCAATTTGCTTGTGTGCTGGATCATTTACACAAATTTGCTCGTGTGCCGGATCATTTACACCAATGTCCTCATGTGCCGGATCATTTACACCAATTTGCTCGTGTATCGGATCATTAACACCAATTTGCTTGTGTGCTGGATCATTTACACAAATTTGCTCGTGTGCCGGATCATTTACACCAATGTCCTCATGTGCCGGATCATTTACACCAATTTGCTCGTGTATCGGATCATTAACACCAATTTGCTTGTGTGCTGGATCATTTACACAAATTTGCTCGTGTGCTGGATCATTTACACCAATTTTCTTTTTGTGCCAGATCATTATCTCCGATCTCCTCGAGTGTTTGATTAGCCTCTCCTGTAGTGATACAATTAGAGAAATATCTAGTATTCGAATATTACACACAAACTGATTTAATTACATTAATTTTATTATCTATTTATTTATAGTGTACACAATTTTATTATATATTTATTTATAGTGTACATTTTTATTTATCAATTTATTTAATATATTATAAGATATCAGTATTTTTTGTTGTTTTACAAAGGTATTGGAACAGGAAAGGAAATTGTTGAATATCCCTCATATAGATAACCTGCCATGTCACTCTCAGTACTAATACTACCATACAACTCCTCATCTGACCATTCCCAATCACCATTGTTGTTCTGTAAGAGATTTAAGAATAGATTCAGTAGTTGGGACAGCATTAAAATTACGTTTAGTCTTAAGTTTTAGACTTATGTTGGTTAAAAAATAGTCAATAATAATTTCAGTTTATAGCATTATGCGAACCTAAAACATTTATTGTAATGGGTAAGGTTTATAAAACTGAAATTCTTAAATAATGTGATTACATTAAACTAATTACAATATAGAACTTAGAAAACAATCTTCTTACTAGATTTAATTTGTAAAAATAAATAATTATAACATACCTTGCTTGCATAAAAATCGACCATACTTTCTCATCCCTGTGCTAATTATTAGCAACATGTTACATTTTATCTATTGTGGAACAAAATACACTCTTATCAAAACAATTCCGGGGAAATGCTACACCAAACCTGTCATCACTGAATTAATGTTTGATTAACAACATGCAGGTTTGGTAACACTACTTGGAATAAAAACGGCCTATATGCCAAATAGTTCCTTTTACCTCAATAGATATGAAAATCATTGAAAATTGTTTGGAATAACAAGGGCCTGTTTGACAAATGAGTCCTTTTACCACAAAACTACATACAGATACATCCTTTTACCGCTAACTAATTTATGTAAAGGTAGACATGACCATTGTATTCTGACTCATATCTGTTGCTATGACAGGAGTACAGGTTAGATAATTTTACAGGAGAAGCACATGATTAAATGAGACTGAAATATGCAAAAATCTCAATTTTGGTCAAAATGTTAGATAGGCCCTTTTAATCCTAAGGTGGCGATAGACAGATCTGTCCCGCATATAAATAATCTGTGGCTGGTAAAAAATGGCCACGAAAGACTCTATGTACATGACAATACCGATTTGGCAGAGATGCAACTATATTTTGAAACGCTTGACCCCCATAGTGGAATACTGAATATCGAATGGACATTTGGAATATCGGACTCCGGATCAGAACTGTCTACTGGTAGGATACGTGTCAATTCTATTAAAGAGGTGAGTTTAAAAATACGTTTAAACATAAATTGAAATTTCATTCTAAAAATATATTACATACATTGGCACAGAAAGAGCTCTACGGATGCTGAACAGAAAAGGGTTACTGTAACATATATTAAATAATAACATAATTTCTTTAAACGTTTGATCTATATTAAACAGTGTTAAAAAAGCAAACGGGTAGCGCTCCTAAATGGGGTAGCCTATACTATCTCAGCATAATTATGTGTCACCTATATGTTCGTATTGCAGAAGACTTGTTCCCCAAATGTTCAAAAATGCTACTGTCCTGACGTTGGATCGTGTGAATTATACAACTACACAATCCCACTGAAAATACTCGATATCGGTGATCATAACCGGAACTACTTCTTCACAGTGAAGGCAACCAATCAAGCAAAATTGTCAAATACAGAGCACGTTGATATACTACTGGATGTTTCTCCGCCAGAACGAGGAGTTGTTATGGAAGGTCAGTTTCATCATGCATCTCATGCAGTATATTAAACATTGATACTGAAATCTCGAAACGTTTATAATTTGATTTGAATTGTTCAGAAAACATAATTCTTCAATAGTTCATATGCATTCTTATTGCAGGTCCTGTCGGTAGTTCTGATATTGATTATACGAACGAGGATACTCTAATGGTAAACTGGGACGGCTTTATAGATCACGAAAGTGGTATTATGCTGTACAAAATCGGCCTTGCACGTCGATGTTTAGACAAACACGATCTTCTAAATAAAAACCAAACAGAGTATACAGTTAGGGAAGCACTTTCCACTGAACGATCAATACGATTGCCTGCAAACTTCACTGGGAAGATGTTTGTTAGTATTATTGCATTAAATAACGCCATGGCTCCGTCTCTCGCTGTCTGCTCTGATGGAATGACCCGAGATCTGACTCCGCCACAGGTACGCAATATAACACTCGAACATGCGACATGGTCAGAAACGATAATATGCCAAGATGGTTTTCCTTGGCTTTTGCATTCTTCACTTGCAAAGATTCAACTCTATCCAACACAAGTGTGTTTGAAACTTTGTTCAAACATTACGACAAGTCACGACATAGTACATGTGCTACCAGAACATGTTTCCGCAGGTAAAGGCAAAGATATTTCGGACTTTATATGCGAAACTATACCTTCTTATACACCGGATACGCTAATCTACATGCCGAAGGATCACCTTTTTGTCCAGTGGGATGTAGAAGAGGACGGTAGCCAAATATATGACTTTTACGTTGGATTTGGTTTAGATCCATCAGAAAAGAAAACACCGAATATATTGTCGTATAAGTCAACAAACAAGAAACAATATTTCAAACAACGTCATACAGGAATCGGTTCTAATACGCCCTTTTACATATTTATCAAGTCCTCAAATAAAGCCGGGCTTGAGCAGATAATAAAATTTGGACCAGTTATTGTCGATGAAACCCCGCCATTAAATAGGACAATTCCTCATGTCGTTGTAACTTCTGAAAACGTTGTCATCGGATGGGAAGATAGCACATTTTATGACATGGAACAAACTTCGCAGATCAACCAAATATTTGTCGAGATTGGTAGGTTGTCATGTTTGTATCTTAAAACGCGTTAACAGTGTCATCATGGCAATAGATAAAAAGCATCAAAATGCGAAATTAATATGTAAGGTCTTATCGCCAAATTTATAATCGTTGGTCTCATTATGATGTTTCACATTTTCGAAAATTAAGTGGTTTACCCTGGATTATATTTTAAATTGAAACTAATTTGCAGTTGGCGTGTGAAATTGAAAGATACATCAAAAGAAAATATTGAACATAACTAGAATACCGTTTCTTGGCCCAGTTTGTAATGCTCATATATACACGATGTGTATACGTTTAAAGTAAACTTTACGTACATCGGGATGGGTGAAATTATATTACTTATATCCTTTTGTTAATTGCACAAATTTTTGTAAACGGTTAATATTAATTAAATATGTATTATTTTAAAGGAGCACATTCATTTACACATTTAATTGTTTTTACAGAGTATAACGATAAACCAGTAACACCTAAACTAGAGTGGCGATTAGATTCATCAAAACCATGCGCGATATATTCTGGAGGATGTGTGGCATATTCTCTCAGAAGGCTTCAGCAACAAGATACGGATTTGGGACTTGACTTTTATGCTTCCCTTTCAGTATACAACAATGCTGGTCATTTCATAAAACGCAAGACATCTTCCTTTAAATTGCCTTCTAGATATCCTCCAGGAAACGCCGTTGTGTTAGATATTGATCCAGATTTTCTAAATAATGATAACATGATCGCAGATGTCAATGCACATTTTACAGAAAACACCTTATGTGCTCGATGGTCGGGGTTCAAGCATCATGAATCGGTGGCTCTTGAGTTTGGAGTAGGAACAAGTAACACATCGGATGTTACAGTCCCTTTCTATAGCATCAATGACACAGGCAAAGAATGCACAACATCTCCAAACATCATTTCTGGTGTTCAGTATTTTATTTTTATTCGATCTTCGTGTTCCGGCGGTCAGACGGTTTCAGCTTCAAACGGTATCACCATTTGGAGTCAACGACAACTCTTATCTGCTTTAAACGTCCGAGTTGGTCAAAATTGTACAACCAGTTCTGAAATGATAATGATAAATATAAGCGGGAATGGAACTGAATATAAACCTGGGTCTTTGGAAATTGGAATCGAATATCGTATGTTTGTAATAAACAGAACAGCTACAGATTTACAAGTATCATCGAAGTATGCAAATGTTTCTGTTATCAATGACAAGCATTTAGGGAGCTTTTTCCGCATAGTCCCATACGTTAATAGACCAACATTTGTTTACAATTTTACAAAATCAGGTTTTAATGAATTCATTTTAATACAACTAGTAAGATGTCATGATTCTACGTTTTTACCATACTCAAATATCGTGTCAGCATACTGGTTTTACAATTCAACGTTTGTCCCCTCATTGTCATACGAAGCAGCCGTCATTATCAGCGACAATACTGATCCTAAATATATGTCTGCTGTAGGAATGGACATTGAATTTAAACAAACAAAAATGTATATGTGGTATACATTCAACCATATCAAACTGTTATACAAGACACAATACAGAATTGCTGTCCGACCATGTACAAGTATGCAATGTATGCAACCAGCATTTTCTGAAGAATTTGGAATTGACTTGGTATCACCGACTGGCCATTTGGAAAAGGCAGACCTAACCTTAGAATATGGTAAAGAGTGTTTAAACGTATTACTTCGGTGGGCCAAGTTCCAAACGGACAGTTATATTCTGTTTTACCAATGGACACTTAGTAAAGATAGAGAAGCGGCGCATATACTTCACAAATGGGAAACAATAGAAGCTAATGAAAACACGTCATTCACGGTAAACTGTTTAAACCACATTGTTTTGATTTCATTAGTAATAGTTAAAGATGGTGCATATATATGAACACAGCTTCAATGTGGCAAAGAATAATCATTTCAAAAGAATAAATAGAGGATCTTGCATGAGTACTCATTCATTATTGAATTTATTAAACGAGTTGGCAAAATGATATAATGCGAGGCTCTTGTCGAGCATTATATCAATTTTCCTAACGAGTTTAATAAATTCAATAATGAATGAGAACGAATGTTAGATTCTATTTATCACATAACTCACATGTCGACTTTTATTGCATTTTCTCCGTCGCTTTAACACGCGAAACCGTGGGAATTGGATCACAGTCATTATCGATTTATTTGACAGCGCGTACTGTGCTTATTTGCATAGTTATACAACTAGTTGTATATCGAAAATATAGAATGATGTTATTCCACTCCCACACCGTATGTTATGCTATAAAAGTAGATATAAACGTCGAAAGAGTAAAGCCTAGAAAATAAATACAAGTCGGACCTCTATTGTAACTTGCACATTTATGGCAACCCTTGGAGATGCTTGGTTATTTAAATGTCATTTCTAAGACTAAATATCATTTGAACCGTTCGCATTGTTGTATTAACCATTTGTATAAACTATACAGATTCCATAAAAACGAGCCTGTAACTCAATTTGACAAAACGATCATATAAAAATGAAATATGAGTATGAATACATTACTTTTACGTGTATATTAATATATACAATTGCAGGTTTCTGAATGTGTCAAGCTGCCAGTTTTTCCACATTCGTTGATGTTTGCATGTGTCAGAGCCTTCTCCAAATCAGGGAGAAACGGGGTAGTATGTGACAAAATAAACGCCATTACATTGACACCTTACAGACGAGATATAGTTTACGATTTTGACACTTCTGTAGAAGCCTGGGCAACAATAGTACAGGTAGGATTGTAACAGTTATCAATAATCATTTTTCTAAAGACAATGTGTGTTGAACTAGGAAAATGGTTTTTAGATTACAATTTATTTTTTCTTGTTTCTATTAAGCCTGTAATTATTTTCAATTTTTAAGATTCAAGCTCATTTAAATCGTAAAATTAAAACTTGTACTAAAGTACTCTTTCATGTATCATGCATAAGTTATCTCAAACATTTTGCTAAGTTTTTTGATAGTATATGTACGTAAAACCATATTACAGGTATAACTTAAACTATTTCCATTAAACACGTTGGAACAAGTATGTTATTTAATATATCTGTGTTATAGACGATCCACAGCGCAAATGCATGAGAGCGATATACACTTTTGCATGAGTCGGAACTTGACTTTGGAACATCTTCATCTTTGGTTGCTGGAGTCATCATGTATGCAACTGACAGAAATGTCACATGGTACCTAATGACGTCACCACATGTACCCGACGCGTGTAATACTACCTCGGACTGCATTACTGCCACTATTACAATCGACGGATTTGTCACCTTCGATTCAAAATATACCAAACCGAATATGTTTTATCATATATGTGCTTACGCAAACAGTACAGTTGTCGAACGAGAACATTTCACTGAAGCCCTTGAAGAGATCAAAGCGTGTAGTAATGGTTTTATTATTGATAACAAACCTCCAACAGAAGCGAACGTTCACGTCGTTAACACAAACAGGTATATTACTGATTTGAGAGGGATTCTGATATCTTGGGAAGAATTCGAAGACAATGTAGATGCTACAAGGCTTGGCTATACAGATAACATTAACTTTTACAGTTATGCAATAGGTATTATACATATGTTTTTTTTTCTATTTTTTTTTGTCTTTTATTATCGTGATTATAGTAACAATTTTTATGTCGAAGTTAATATGCAAACTTGATAATTTAGTAAATATACATAATTATATGTTTATTTTGATAAATTGTATTGTGTGCACTATGTTAATGACTTGTGTGTTAATCACTACAAAATGGAATCAGATACTTACAATAAGCGGTCATTTTGTCCTTCACAGGGAGCCGAACAGGTGGTGAGGATATTCAGAAGTTTACCAACGTCGGGTTAGCAACAACATTTATAGTGAGAAACGTGACGATTGCAGATGGTTCAACTATTTATGTGTCAGTCAGAGGTATACGTTATTTTATAAAAATTGCCATTGTCCTCTAGAAAGAGTAAACATGAATACACATTTAGAAAACAACACCATTAAATGCCAATACAACGTGTATTAGGTACAACAAAAGCATTGTCATAAAACCGATGTTTTGCTCTCCAAAGTGCCTTCAATATAAACATGTTCATTATTAGACAAGTGTACGTTAGAATAAACATGTCATGGGATTTACCGTTCACAGGACGTAGGTACAAGAGCAACTCACACATTGGTAATTAGTGTTCCGCAACATGTGTTGTATCACGTGTTGTATTTTATAATAACCTCTCTTGAACAGACTCAATAAAACCGAGTATGTTACTTTTCTCTCTTGTTTGTGTTTGTTGCTTCCAATGGATCACCTTTTCAGTATTTATTTCAATAGAAAAGTTGACCTACCATGTGTGTACCTACATTGAAAACCCATTCAGAACAATTCCTGATATTATTTATTAAAATTTGTTAATTTCTCAATGGCTGCACAGTTATCTATCGTTTACAGCGACCGATCATTCTGGATTATCTACAACATCATCTTCGTACCCATTGCTTGTGGACACGACACCTCCGTCTATTGGAAAAGTGACATTTACGGACGACATTACAAACATCTACGTCAGTACATATGCTTTGCAATTACACATGACGGAGTTTGTCGATGACGAGAGCGGTATTGATCATTTCGAAGTGGGGATTGGTTTCAGCAATGACATCGATGATGTAATACCACTAACCTCATACTATAGCGACTTGGTGGAGATACGTTTGGAAAACAAAAACATACACGATGGGCATACGTATTTTATCATTGCTACGGTATTATAGTAATTTACTAACGCACCCTATTTCACATTGGTACTCAAAATAAAATTTCATGAACGGACCAATATCAACCTTGTCTTTCAATCTTTTTACACGTTTTTATCTAATATTTATTATACAGTGTAGTTTATTTGAGACAAAATACGTTTAAAGTAACTTCAAATGTGTCAGTTCAAAATATTCATACGAAGCAAAGACATGTTAATAGTTTTGCTTCAATATGTGCTTCCGTTTAAAATAAAATTGAATTAAAATTAAATTGACAACGTTGTTTTATTGATTTTCTGAGTTCGAATCATTTACAAGTTTTTGTAATGGAGCACTGCTGCATCTGGGGTATTATTTCTGTAGTTGTTATTTACTGGCCATATATGTACTCACGCAACAATTCAAACGCTGTTGTTCATGGGGTGTTATTTCTGTACTTTGTTATTTGCCGACACGACACATTCGGACTGGAACGGTCTGCTCATGGGGTAATATTTATGTATTTTGTTATTTGCCGACACGACATTATTCGGACTGGAGCGGTAATATGTATGAATTTGTTATTTGCTGGTGTTTTCTCTAGTCATATGCTAGTCATATGCATGTATGTACGCACGCCATACGCTGCTGCTCATTGGTTAAAACTTCTATACTTTGTTATTTGCTTGTGTCATGTGCTGAACGCATATGTACGCACGCCATATTTAGAAAGGAACACTGCTGCGCATGGGGTAACATTTTTGTACTTTGTTATTTGCTGCCATATTCGAAAAGGAGCGGTGCTGCTCATGGGGTACTTTGTTATTTGCTAGCAAACGTCATTATTCGGCCAGAAATAGAACACTGCTGCTCATGGGGTAATCTTTTTTTTTTCCATTTGCTGTCATATATGCACATAAGCAATATTCGGAATGTAACACTGCTATGTATTTTCGATCTATGCAAGCGAACTTTGGAATGAAACGAAAGTACAGCTGTTCTTGCTTATCTTTATATTGGTATATTTGTGATATTATGTTTTCATTGAGTTTATCACAATTTGCTTCAATTCATTGTGACATCATCTGAACGATGTGGAATTCTGGTAATTCTGGTAATTCATCCCGACATTGAAAACTTGTTCGTTATTGTTTTAAGGCTGCAAACAGAGCGGGACTGGTGTCAGGGATATCATCCGCTAAGTTCATAATTGACAAAAGTCCACCAACCGGTGGACACGTAATGGATGGGCAATGGAACCATAAGGTATAAGTTTACTTCTTTCCAGTTCTCTGAACAATATGTTGACTTATATTATATGTATGAGTTGGTTTGCCGTACACTGTAATTGCTTAAAAGCAATAATTTGCATACGTATCATTTCTAACTAATTATATGAACACTTTAAAATCATTAATGAACAATCATCCCTGTTGAATCCTTACATCGAGTGCGTTATTTAGCTTTATGATTATACTTTTTTCAGGAAGACGATGATTACCAAAGTGACATCAGTGCTATAAGCGGTCATTGGAAGGGATTTATTGATCCTCATAGTAACATTGAGTACTACAGCGTAGGTCTTGGAACCCGACCTTATTTCGATGACGTAGAACCAACGACGGACGTTGGTCTTCAGTCCGGTGAGTGGTTTATACCAAAAATGTTTTACACGAATTTTATAAATATATACTAGCTCTATTGAATGACATATAATTAAACAAATATGGGTTGTAACCTTCCTTAAAGAAAAAACAATCCAGATAAATGATAGGAAACAATCCAATAACAATTGTGATCATCTTTTATTAAAACCCTTTTAGCTATTTCAGAGGCGTTTTCCTTTTTACTCGGACGTGCGGGCTGCGGACAAGGGACGTACAACGGACGAAATACCATTGCAAATGCCTAAACCTACAAATATAAAAGCACGTGTAATTTATGCACGCATGTCTTTCGATACACAGTTTTTTTAACATCAGTTATGGTATTTCGTCCGTTGTACGTCCCTTGTCCGCCGCCCGCACGTCCGTGTAAAAAGGAAAACGCCTCTGAAATAGCTAAAAGGATTTTAATAAAAGATGATCACAATTGTTATTGGATTGTTTCCTATCAGATATCTGGATTGTGTTACTGCCCATCGGCCGAGATGAGAAGCTTAACTATACAAATTTAAAGGAATTTCTGACGACATCTCCTCCGATTCCCTTAGTTGTTATATAAATGTGCACGTGTCTTGTGTTGTCCTTTTTATAAAATTTGTGTTTATTTTTCATACTACTGTGACGTTTTGTTCAGATTTGTGTACTTAACATGGTTATATAGACAAATGTAAAACCCACTTCTCTAAACCGAGAAATAGATTTAAATAAAATACTGCCACCATGTTTCTTGGGTGGTGCGTTTTCATAGTTGTGTTTTCGTTGGCTATGGTTGTCTATACCTAAATAAAATGACTTCAGTACAAGCCATTTAAAACACTACGTCGAACAAAAAACGCCAAATGTATTGAATCATAATCTAAAGCGCATATTCCTTAAATTGGTCTCTGTAAAATACCGTTCATGTTGCTGTTATACATTGTAATGCCATGTATCTTCGTTAATCTGTAATTTAAAGATGGCCGACACAGTCACAGAAATTTTTATTAGAGTTAAAAAAGTAATTAATCTTCTCTGAAAGTGCTTTCCGGCTTTTTAAATGATAACAATATTTCCCGGTTTTACTTCTTCAGATTTGTTTTCTAGTCGCTTCCCATTTAAAAAGGTTACAGCTTTTAAGTCTCGATTAAGTAAAAGTATAGGTAAAATAACCTATTTGCCTCATCGTGTTTTTGCCTTTACGACTTTTCATTTTATAAAAGTAACAAAAGCACGATGTTCATAAAAATGTACTCATGAAATGTTTTATTGGTTAATGTTCGGTTGTTTGCTTCAATTCTGTATATGTTCTAGATATAAGTTGGCATTCGTCGTTCACGTCTGGTCAAAAGTATTACATAACCGTCGAAGCTTGCAACGGTGCTAACCTGTGCAGCCGAGTCTCATCTGATGGAATCATCTTGGACAACTCACCACCAATAAAGGGACTTGTCAGAGTTGGTTCTGACGGAAGACATCAGAAATACCAACCACATAAGTAAGGCGATGCGTCAATAAAACACAAACTATACGATGTATATGTGATTTATGGAGAAAGTCTTACGAGTAATGCTTGGATAACTCATAAAGGGGACGTATTAGACTACGTTATGCTGCATTTATTATAAAACATTATCGAATTAAAACCGATTAAATTGATCAAATTTCCAGGCGTTTTTATATTGTATAATCTTCTTCTGCCATCTGGGTGATCATGTTTTTATAACTGGTTCCATGAAAACGGCATGTATTGTATTCACACTGATTGCAAAATAGATAAATTCACAATCAATATTTAAATAAGTTTTAAATTTTGCTTTTTAATTTCTGTCGCTAAAATACATTTCAGTTTCGATTTACTTACTGCCTTAGTTAAATGTTTTTAAATATTTAAGTAAAATTGAAGGAATTGTTGGTGAAACCGGCGCAAGATAACTTAATACGCAATAACTTTCAACATGCAATATAATTAAGAGTATCAACATTGGATGAGCAATAACGTATTCATAAAACTGCTAGTATGTATCGTTGTAATAAAATAAATTCAAGCACTAGGTTTTTGGATTATGGTTTGTGTTAGTTTGAATTCTAACGTGTTCATGCTGTTTTGATTCCATTTATATTTACAGTTCTTCCATTCACATTCAGTGGACCGGATTTGAAGATCCGCACTCAGCAATTAGCCATTTTGAAGCTTGCATCGGTACTTTACCAGGACGTTGTGATTTAATGCCAGTTTTTGAATGCCTTTTACAATCTAATATCATCAAAACAGGACTTAGTCTTCCTTCTAAAATTGATTTATTTGCAACAATAAATGCATATAACAAAGTTGGCATGTATGTTTCCCAATCTTCCGATGCGTTTAGAATTGATTACACTTCACCAGTCGTTATTACTAACCCATAATTCTTACGTGATTTCAACTCAATATTGGCAAAAAGCGCTCAGTGGGACAATTCTATATTGCATGTATTCTGGAAGTTTGAAGATATCGATAGTCCAATCATAAGTCAAACTGCAACGTTGGTTACACACCACGAGGGACACAGCCCGATAGAAGACATAAACCTTGGTTCTGAAAATACACTCACTATAAATCTTGATGAAGAGGGTTTGTTGAATAATGGAGACACGTATAGCGTTGTTATAACATGCTGTAATGCTGCTGGTTTATGTACGTCTGCGAGAAGCTCCGACTTGTTAGTTGATTCTACGCCTCCTCTTGTAGGGGGATTCAAAACTCCACTTTTATGGAAAAACTATAGGGATAGTCACAGAAACATACTCTCTAAAATATCCGTAAGTTGGTACGGTTTCAGTGATCCAGAATCAGACATTGAACTTTACCAAATAACAGCCAGTAAATCGTTCAGTGGTAACGAGTTAGGATCTGTTATAAAGTATCAAAACAAATCTTCAGAAGAACAGACAGCATCAGTTGACCTATATGAAGCAATACATCCAGATGACTTATTGATATTAACGATTTGGGCTCAAAACGGCGTTGGTATAAACAGTACAACTGCGAGACTAACTGTAAACGCACTTTCAGAGTCCACAGACAAGTTTGCGTTATCGGCACAAGAAGGAACATTTGAGATTCAGAAACACTCATGTGACATACACTTCTGCAAAGAGTGTACATGTGGAGTTTTTGGCAAGACATGTAAAGTCGATTCATGTTTGGTATTGAACGTATCAGAAATAGAACATAGGAGTTTTCCAAAAGTAGATGTTCATGGCGGATTAATGTCGGCTCCTCAAAACATCACCGCTTCGTCGTCGTGCTTAGCTGGTCACTGGAATTATATCAATATCAATCAGTCTAATGTGACTATTCAGCGATTCGAATGGAGTATGGGGATAATGAACAAAAGTCCAGGAGAAGGTATTTTTCTGCGGACTGAACAACCGTGGCTTGACATTGGCTTAAAAGGTCAGGGAGTTCACTGTTTACCTACTAACCGAAGACTGATTCATGGTGAAAATTATGTCATATACGTAAGAGTTTGGTATGGACAAGATTTATCTGCAATTTTCACCTCATCTCCAATAAAGATTGATCACACAGCGCCACAGATAAAAAAAGGAACGTTTATTAAGGACTCTGACGTAACCTGCAAAACTGATGTAGATATCGTTGATTTGATGGACAACATAACCGGGTGTTGGGGTGGTGTATTCAATGAACAACAAGGGGAGATAATTTACTACACTGTTGCCCTTGGTACATCTATAACAGGTCCAGCAACATTTAATTTCAAATTAACAAAAATATCAAACAAATGTACTAAGCAATGGATACAGGTGCAGTCGATAAGTAAAACACTCATAAACTAAGTCGTGACAATATAAAATGATTTAACAAAATTGAGCTTTAATTCAAATAATTGTATTTATTAAACATTCTGGTTTATCAGTAAAGCCTTAGTAATCATTACTGTAACTTTATTTCAGCCGATGATATTTATGCTAGCACTAAAGTAGGACTGGTCACCAACTACACTATTTCTAATGCAGCTCTAACTCCTGGCACTCGATATTACTTTACTGTTACTGCCTACAATAGTGTTGGCTTACTATCGTATTTAAGCTCTGACGGATTTGTCATCGACATGGATACACCAGTTTCCGGAGTTCTATTTAACACAGACAAGTATAAAGATGCGCCATTTCAATCTTCAAGTACATCATTTAGCCTCTCTTGGCATGGGTTTGGGGACAATTTCTCTGGTATTAAAACATATCATGCTGCCATAGTTGAAGACAGTTTGAACATTTCATTATCATCTGTTTTCAAATGGATTCATTTATAATTTAAATAAATTGTTCAATGACATTTTAAACCATACACTTGTCCGGCAGGACTACACTACATAATTACTACATGCCTTCATGCGCATTTGATGAAATAATTCAATTTTAATTCATGAAAAATAAAAACATTAAATTAGCAGAAACAAGACTGCGCCTATGCATTTTAATTATTAATACATTTTATATAACACAGGTAGACGTTGGTGCAGGTACGTCACGTGGTGGCTTCAGATCAAGTCCTTGTCGCCAATGCGTGGTGACAATACTGGAATTATTCGTGTCGGGGTACCTCATGGAAGTCCTGCGTATGTAATGGTTATAGCAGAAAATTATGCTGGTTTGCGTTCAGTCTTCCATTCAGAGCGTGTACTAATTGACAAGACTGCTCCAGTGTTGCAGAATGTATCAGCGGTGGTAAGCGTGACTGGCGAACTTTTGAAAAACGCGACAGATGCATCAAAAAGAGCCATTACTGTAACAACTACATGGCAAGTAGATGAAAGTGAGAGTGGAGTCAAATATTGTTCTTGTTCAATAGGTAAAAACACACTTAATGTATTTTAATTTATAGTTAAAATTTACGTTTTATTATATATTCCTGTAGCATTAATTAAGAAAGCATACTGTTTTACAATGCCAGGAGGTTGTGGAAGTAGCAAACATTAGGCACACAGTTTCAGAATTGCATCAAGTAATTTTAAAATGTGTGTTTGAATGCTTGGAACGTGTTATATCATGTGAAATTAAATTCTTAGTGTCTTGCATGCAATCCTGCCTTTTTATGCTTCCGAATTGTTTTGGGGAGCATACAGTCGCCGCTTTATCCGTCCTTTCGTCCGCCCGTCCTTCAGTCCGTCCCAATTTTGTCCGGAGCATATCTTCAAACTACTGATAGACTAAAATGAAACTTCAAACAATAATAGAGGGCAATGAGAGGAAGTGCCGAGTGCAAAATTCGTAAATCTGTCATCATTCAAATTAGAGTTATTGCCCCTTGTAATTTTATACTTAGAATTTTTGTCCAGAGCATAACTTCAAAACTACTGTTTGGACTACAATGAAACTTCACACAATGATAGGGGTCAATGAGAGGAAGTGCAGAATGCAAGAACCATAACACTGTCTTCATTTAAAATAGTGTTATTCCTCTTTGTACGTTTATACTTAAACATTTTGTGCGATGCATAACTTCAAAACTTCTTATGGGGACTACAATAAAACTTCACACAATGATAGTGAGCAATGAGAGGAAATGCAGAATGCAAGAGCAGTAACTTTATTGCCCCTTGTTATTGTATTCTTAGAATATTGTCCGGAGCATAATTTCAAAACTAATGATGGGACTGCAATGAAACTTCAAAACAATGATAGAGGGCAATGAGAGGAAGTGCAAAGTGCAAGAAGTGTAACTCTGTATTTATTCAAATTAGAGTTATTACCCTTTGTAACATTATACTTAAAATTCTTGTCCGGAGAATAGCTCAAAAACACTAATGGGACTGCGAAGTGAAAACTGCTTGGTGATACAAGGCCATATGATAAAAAAATATAAAAAGATCGGACAGGGAAAGTAATATTCAAGGAGGACAGTTGAGGTTACATTTCGGGGAGTATCTATCGGTTCTACCGATTTTCTTGTTCTTATCCAAGAGTATTCATAAAGCAAAAAGGTTTTCCGAGTATAATAGTGACTTTCAAAACGATATAGGTTTTATTCTAAACCCTTTAATATAAGAAAATATTTAAATCATCCATTTTTCGAGGTTTTGTTCTTAAGTTTTCGCACAATGTATGGCGCATTAGTATAAACAAATAATACATTTGTAATCAGCTTTTTAATATTGGTATAGGAAATACAAAATAATATGCGTTTTTGAAGAGGTTTGACTAGTTTTTATGCAGGAACCTATGTAAATGTGCAAACCAGACTTTAAGATTGCAATGAATCTACGTAAGAGGAGTTGGGAATTCTGTTAACTTCCTTTACAAGAACCTCTTTCTACTTGGATTTTAGATGTTCACGTAGTTATTAAAAACTTATAATGTGATATCCTTGTGTGTTACGTTTAAATATTAAATGTTGTTTTTTTCCGTTATCGTAAATGATTGTAAAACGAAAAGGACAAGATCACAAATCAAAAGTAAAACATTATATTAGAGGTAAATCAATTTTACGCCATGTTTGGATAGCAAGAACGCTTTGAAAAAATACATTTAAAACGTCATAGTATTGATATTGTTCAGACTGGGGTAGTGGCCTAACATACTTCATTTGCACTTAATGTGCTTTGCAGGAAGTCGTGCAGGAGCAGCCGATATCCAGGCGCCTTGGCTAGCAGAACCACACAATTTTTGTCAGTCTACATGTCTCGACTTACCTCACGGCTCAATAGTTTACGTCGCGGTGACGTGCGTAAACAACATCGAACTAGCCAATGAACTGATTTCAAATCCAGTTACAATATCATCTGAGCGTCCGAAAACAGAAAATGCGAAGTTATCATTCGTACGCCCTGATATCGAAAGTTCATCTGCATATGGAAATCAGCTAAGCCCTTATTCAGTATTTGTACAGTCCAATGACTCGTGTGTGCAACTGCAGTGGTTGGGGTTCAATGACGACTCCGGAATTAAAAAATATGAGTTTCGTCTCCTGCAAAATGGCACTTCCATTGTGGACTGGATGACTTCTGGTAGACGGAATATGGCGCTGATGTTTGGTCTTAACCTTGGCTCTGGTCCCATTTACACTGCGGAAGTTCGGGCTATAAACACCGGCCAGTATATTAGCGATATGATTAGAGGAGAACTTTTAGTATTCCCCGATGAACCAAAACTAACAGGTTATTTGCCACTTATTATTCCTGATATATAATGTACAACCGTTTTACATACATATATGGTTATAATGATGTTTTGTCACCTTTGTGGCTAACTTATTTGTGCATTTCGTTAAAGTCCTTATTCCGTCATGAACAGGCACATTTTACAACAAATTTGCACCTTTTCAAAACCTACTGAAGACGATACAAACGGCTTTAATCAGCCAAGCCAAACCCCACAACTGGAGCGTCGAATTAAGAGATACTAATTCATAATTCATTTTACGCATATTCAAGCACGGGTATTTTATGTACCATTTTAATTTGCACATATACATGTATGACCTTAAAACATTTTATAATATATTTTGATAAACGGTTTTATAGTGTAACTTTGCCGTTATTTGGTGGGTTAATTTCTTTAACAGGATAGACTTTGGATTTAAATTAACATTAAAAGTATTAATATTTCTTTTTTTGTATTTGTCTAGTATACTCTGGTTAAGTACACGTTGACACTCATGCATACACGTACGTTGAAAAGCACGCTTTACACTTTCTACATATTATATAAAAGTATTATAATGTAGTCACCTTTAATGATGCATTGTTAGCATTGTAAAATAAAACATGTTGACATTTGACATTCATATTTGCTTAAATATGAAATATTAACAAACATACTGCAAATGCATAAACCAAAAATATATTATTCAATTCAAGGATCGACATTGAAAACAAACAGATTTGGTGATAAGCTACATCTTAACTGGACGGATGTTTTCGACATTAATCAAGACGTCATTTCTACGTATAGTCTTATTGTTGGATCGAATGCAGGCTATAATGATGTCGACGACGTGTATCAACTAAATGTGCCAGCGTATGACGTCTCAGTTCCAGAAACCAGGACAGTGTTGACAGAAATGCACGAGCTTTACATATCAATAACTTGCACCTATTCTACAGGTCAAAGCAAAATATACAGAACACTATATAAACTGTAGGAGTCAGTACAATATTAACCTCACGTGGGCTACCTTTACAGTATGTAATGGTGTAATGTTAATGTCTTGTTTAGTTACAGTTGTTATTTGTTGTGGAATTCAATAAACTGAATAAAGCTAGTAAACCTAGTGTGCACGGTATTTGTAAATAGTTAGCCGTCGAATTGAAAGTAGCCGGTTAGACATTTATGATTTTTATTGTTCGACTACTGACTGAAACAATTTCGAAGTTTCCATAGAATCAGATTGTTATCATTATTGTTAAATACATCTCAGTACGTCTGAGCTACTGTTAGAGTTTTATTAGAAATGAATAAGAAACGGTTTCAGGTTAGTTCATAAACCATGGGACATTGTTGGCCATTTTGACAATATAAATGAAGCATTGGATGCTTGGGGTACACTGTTTACGGAAATAGTAGATAAACACGCTCCCTTAAAAAGAATAGAATTAAAAAACAACATCAGCTAGATTAGCTTTCAGCTGATATTCTTGATTGTATTAAGGACAGAAATAAATGTAAAATAAATGAAAACTTTGACAGATATAAAATTCTAAGAAATACAGTCACCGCAATGATACAAACTGCCAAAAAGGAAACATATAAATCGAAAATAGAAGAAGGGAAGAATGATCCTCGAACTGTATGGAAAATATTCAAAGATTATGGGGCATCAAATAATGGGAAAAATGTAGAAACCATTTTAGGTTTTAACAAAAATAATCAATTAATATCTGATGATGTTGGTATGGCAAACACTTTTAATGATTATTTTGTAACTGTTGCGTTAAAATTGCAAGAAAATGATAAAGTTTCAACTTATGATGATCTCAAAACATATGTCGATTCTAAAGTGCCAAGTGATATTGATTCCTGATATTGAGGAACGTTTTGTGAGAAGTTTTTATCTTCACTTGATATATCAAAAGCAACTGGGCTTGATTGTATTGGTCCTCGTTTACTTAAATTATCAGCTAATATTATATCCGAAAGTATCACATATATAATAAATAAAAGTTTATCCAGTGGTATATGTCCAGCCACTTGGAAGCAAGCAAAGGTAAGTCCACTCTTTAAGAGTGGCTGTAAAGATGAAGTTAACAATTACCGTCCAATTTATATATTACCCACATTATCAAAGCTATTTGAAAAGTAAGTGAGTATCAAATTGACATAATTTCTGAAGTACTATAAATTATTATATCACTCTCAAAGTTGCAAATCAATTGTCCCCGCAATATCTAAGCGACTTGTTTCATATGAGAGTAAATGTGAAAATACTTCAATGCAACTGAGATCAATTACAAATTGAAATTGCATAAAACCTAAGCCAAATAACGAACTATTCAAAGGGAGCTTATCATATTCTGGATCTTTAGTATGGAATAGTATTCCCCTAGAAATTAAAAACTCTACATAATTGAATATATTTTCCACCAAATCCTTGAAATGGGTAAAAAGATATAATCGAATTTAGCATAGTCTAGTTTGCTTTAACATTTTGTTAATTCCATGGTTTAAAGCAGTAATGATGTATACTCTATACAAATGTGTCTATGTTTATGTATACATTATAGTATGTTTCTTTTTCATCTTGATTGATTTTAGGAGTTATTTTAAAATATCAAATTGTCATATGCTTTGATATTTGTTCATAAATATGCCTACAGCTATTTTATAAATGACGTTTATTTGTTGTATTATATTTGTAAATATGTTATTAAGAGGGTCTCAACGAAGATTGGCTATGCCAATTGAGTCACCCGCTATAAGGGCCTCAAGGAAGATTGGTTATGCCTATTGAGTCACCTTCTATAAATAAAGAAATTACTTACTTACTTACTTATGATGAGATTTGTCTAAACTATTAAAATGCTTTTATTATATATTTTTTCAAAAATAAATTATTTATGATTTCGCTAAATAGAGATTTGTGTTCAAGGCTTTGAATTCCTATCCTACTTTCACAAGTTCTTGCTTTAGAGGAAACGTTTTGTGTTTTGCTTATATTGCCTATTAATGTGGCCTTGTTGGTTAGAGAATAGTTCATGGCGGGGATTTCTTTATTTACTTTGTCCGGTTTAATTGGGATGACAGTAGAGTAAATTTGAGGTTTGATGTCCCCTAAAACCAGGTTTAAACCCCCGCGGCCTGACCGTTCCAAGGCGGTAGCCTTATTGTCAGACATTTTTGTGTTTCTGACGATATATGCCTTTATTCATTATTAACATTGCTATTCATGTTTGTAGTTTTGCGTGTTTTTGGGTTGACTGTGTTCTGTGAAAGCTGCATTTCCTGTTCGACTTTTATACTTATGAGTGGGACTATATCTAAATATCAGCGTATCCTACTATATGAAGTGGTTCAACTTCTACTTTATCCCATCTACAGCTAGGACCTTATCAGCCAAAATTCAAGACGAACACACATGTGTTGATCTGCAGAGATGCATATGTACAGAAACATTCCCAGATCAGTATATATATTCCCCATAGCTCCCTCCTTCATATCCTAAAACGAGGTCTGGCTAATGTATCCGTCTAAGTCAGGTACATCGCAATAGCTTATTAAGCTAGGCAGGTGCACATGGAATGGAGTAAACTGACCCCTATCAAAAATGACCACCGCTTCAACTAACCCGTCCAAATTCATATTAAATATCTATTTAGTAACATGAACGAAATTATTTAAACTGAAAGGATCTGTAGATCTTTGTAGAATAGGAGGTTTATAATTGCGTGATGTTTCTTAACATGTATATTTAAAGGTCATACAAGTCGAATATCAACAATGACTTGACCAACGGCATATATATCAGTGTTGAATAAATAAATATGAATTGTATTAGCAGAAATTTAAAGATGAAACATAATGAGAGGTTAATGAGAGAGAGAGAGAGAGAGAGAGAGAGAGAGAGAGAGAGAGAGATAATGGGAAATCGAGGTAAAAGCAAGTAGATAGATAGATTATGATAAAGAAACATACATGAGAGGGAGAGGGAATAGGAAGGGACAAGATGTGGGGAAGAAGGGGTCTTTTAAAATACTATATAGTAACTATGTACATTATAAGACGAACAGTTCAAAGCTAACGATTTGCGTAATTGTATTTGTTGACATCGGCGATGCTTACCGATTACCGTGATCAAGACATAGCCCAAACGACTCACATGCGCGGATGCAGTATTTGAAATTTACAGCAACATAAAAGGCAAACAAAAATTACCACGTTCTAAGCCTAATTTTTCATAGTTTTTTGTGGGGTACATATATCATGTCCCCAATCTAGATCAGCTAATGTCTCATCATCGACCTTAATTTAAGTATTTCCTTGTAATTGCGCAGCTTTACGTTCGATACGCATACGTTGGCATTGTGGTTCCTAAATACACAGTGTTATGTATAGTGTATTTAAATGTGAAATAATTTATTTATTTAATTCGCCAGAATATAATATAATATTCATCATATTACCGATTGCAATGACGGCAAACCAAAAGTCGAGCAATTTTAGGCATTTCAGGCGCACAATTTCGAACACAAAGACACATTTTTGTCAAGGCATTCTTTTAAAAATGTTTATATTATACTCTGACGAATCAAGATCAAAGTAATATTTTGTTATAATTCGTTTAAAATTAAATGAGTAAACTTTTGACTCACATTTCTCTCAGACGGAATATAAAATCAACGGATTTGAATATGAAACACATATTGTATCTGTTTTTATTTATAATGATCCTAATTGATTTTTTACATGCATGTTACCCTTAAACTGCTACATTGTGCGGGTTTCTGTTTTCGTATGAATTGTCTTGTTTTATATAAGAATAAGTTATTAATATATACAGATCGTAATCAGCTGTTTAACATTAACGTCTATTAACAGCATTTAAATGTAAATAATTATCAAATAAAGACATTTGAGATATTGCTAAAATTGCATTTAACCAGAAAACGCTGTTGCCGTGATAAACATAATAAAATTGGTTAGAGCTGCACACGTAAATATAACCAATGACATCCAGTCGACCATGTAACTGATTTGTTTCCAAGTGATCTGAGGAATGGTTGGAACATCATGTATTGAAGCTATGTTTAATTTCTCTTCAATTGTATCCGATGGGTTTATTGTTTTAACCTTAATTGTTTTCACTTTTTCTGTTGATGACTTTCGACTCGTTTCTGTTTGATCGCTATCTTCAGCAGTAAGCGGAAGTGTCGCTCGACGTCTGCAACAACGTATATGACGCAATATCCGGTACATCTACTGTAGTTTAACGGGAACATTCTCAGTCTCGTCTCGGTTGTACAGGCGCATATTGCAAATTGTTACAAAAGTTATTGAAGCGCTTAAAGCAAGATCGATCATGAGTTTGTATGAAATGAGGGGAAGGGGCTCTGATGACTTTGGTAATGTGTCACTGATGATCGTGAGGAAAACGGCAATAGAAAGCAAAACCGTGATGCAATAGGATACACGCTCACCGGATTCGGGAACCAGTATAAAAACAAGACTGTTTAGAATGCTTAAAAAAAGTATCGGTAGAATAACGTTAATTATGACAAATTGTGGTTTTCGTTTCAGATGGACATCAAAATATATCGCGCTAACGGCTTCTCGAAATATAGTTGTATGAGCTTTAGTGTTAGAAATGTCCCACACTGTATTCGGTGTATAATAAGTAAGATCGATTCCATCGAAATCTGATATTATCAGAATCTCACCTAGATCATAGTTACCCTCGATAAATTGGATTTCACATTTTTGTGTGTCGAAAGGATAACTGCGAATATTTACTGCGCATGTCGTTTTTAAAAGTCCAGAAGGAGTCCACACTGCTAATCCATGATTATAATATGTGACTTTTTGCGAAGCCTTTCCTAAAGAGCTAAAGTCTTCCGCTTGGTTTAGAATGAACAAATCCGGTACCCATACGTCTTTAAAAGATATTCTTGCTTTGAAGAGTCCTCCATATCTGGAGGGATCCCATATCATACCGGCGTCATTCCAGCTCACAACAAGTGCTCCAGAATAAGAAAATATTTCTCTGACTTCATCAAATTCTCTGACTGACTTTATGTACAGCCTAACTAATACATTTAAAGCATCGTTCTGTTCTGACACGGGACGAACGTATATGTTATTCTTGTTTAACTAATCTTCTATTAACGTCTTGGAGTCATTCATTGTGGCTGCGCTTGTCAGTTGGACAAATATAAACAACCATATAATTAGCACACGATCACTCTGGCTGATGAGTGCCATTGTTTAAATATATTTGTATGATCCGAATGTTCAATATGAGTTGATCGTCAAACAGTTTTATGAAAGTTTAGTATTTTCTACATACCATGCTGTAATATAAGAATTTCGAATTTAAAATAAGAGAAAATCACAAATTCATTTCCAGTCGTAAACGGATAAATGTGTTTCAATAAAAAATAAATAAAAAAAGTACTTTAGTAACAGGCTATTTAATTAAAAGTCATTCCTTTGTTTTTGCCATTGTTGTTGTTTGTGTTTATTTTCTCTAAATATTATATATACTGTCTTTCTTTAACAAATTATTATTTGCATATTATTCACATACACGTTTTCACAAAACTTAACAGTTTCCTATGATACGTTTTCACTCAGTAGGCACCGATATCACAGGATTGTTCTTCTCCTAAGTCTGCTATATTGATATATACATCAATGGTAACTACACAGTTTTTCCAAATATTGGAACAGAAGCTCTTTCGTTGTCACATTAAAGGGAATGGAGTCAGTATGGAACCAATAGTAGACCTAAATCCAAAAAATAAACTATCATCCTGTGTTTCAGCTTCAAATTTAATGTGTTTATATATTGAACTAGGCCTTCTGATCCATCCGATTTAATTATGATTGTCAATGAAATATTTTTTTGTGGGAAACTGGAAGACTCCGCTCGTTTTCGTTGTGTAAATCATACTATTAATTCACACAATACTTAAGGAAGCTTGTGAATTCTTGTTTTCTGATCAAGGTACACTTTTTTTGAATTATATTAACAACCTGTAGCAATATTAAGAAATATAAAAAGATCGGACATGGAAAGTAGCATTCAAGGAGGACAGTCAACCACAAAACACAAAAACAAACATGCAAACAGACAAACAAGAAGGCAAAAGTAATAACAAAAGTAAACGACATCACAAACACAAAAGGGTTGACAATAGGACTACCGCCTTGGAACGGTCAGTGGCAACGTAGGCCACTGGGGGTTTAAACAGGTTCTAGGGTGCACCAAACATCACACCTACCCTACTGTCATCCCATTAAAACAGGACAGTGTAAATAAAGAAATCCCCGCCATGATCTAATCTCTAACCAACAAGGCAGCATCAATAGGCAATATAAGTAAAACACAAATATGAATTGATATGTATGATTTAACAACACAAACCAGCCGATTCGTTGAGTTGTACAGACCAAACGTTTTCAAGGTAATAAGCGCACTCCTGGGGAATCTGTACGCAGCGAGCAAAGGATGTTGTTTTAGAATTGGATCACTATAATAAAAGCATATTCGTATAATATAAGCGCTGTCTTTCGTACTACAGCTATTGATGCAGATGCTAACTTTTACGGTGATCCCATCTACTTCGTAGCGTACAGTACCACACTTGCAGATAGTTTCCAAGTACTTTAGTTTAAGCAGATGAATTTTTGTTGGCACATGTATATTGATATGATTTCCACATTACCCATACAACTTTGGTTATTGATTATCAAACATTTGATCATTTGATGATTTTATACATAATTTCTACAAATTCAAACAATGCAGTGGAATAACTAGATACAAAAACAGTTGTACAGTTTTGGCAGTACCCGATCACTAGCGCTAAACCGACTGGAGACTTTATAACTGTCGCGATAAATTATAAAATATATATAGTTTTAGAAAGATTATTACCTATTCTAATAAACTATACTGATTTTGAGTTTATTTGACACAGATGATCAGGCACAGTTTCCTGATGAAATATATCACTGTTTATGTCAGCAACGAGTCTGTTTGTACATAGCGGATAGCGCCGACTTTTTAACACAGAAAGATAACTCATTCGTGTTATTTTCATCAGGGACTTTCTCCAAACATCAAATTATAATTGTGCAAGTGGTTCGAATTTGATTTAATGTTACATCCAGCAGTTTACAAAAGATAAGAGATATAGTATCACATGGAGATATAGTATCACATGGAGATATAGTATCACATGGAGATATAGTATCACATGGAGATATAGTATCACATGGAGATATAGTATCACATGGGGTTAAAACAATCAAGCCCTAACACAGAAGAAACAACTAAAATGTTGTTTGTTTGTACTTAACCAATTTCTTTGGCACGAGATCAACATAATTGTAAATAAATAAAAACCTAGAAACTATCACATTATACTAGACCATCATGATCTTTTTTTTCAACAGCATGATGTTTTCTTATAAGTCAAAACTACTCATAACAATATGGTAAGTCCCATTCAAAAAACACAGAAGTCAGTCTCAGTTGCAATCTCCATTGGCCCCTTCAAGAACTCTAAGTGATCTAAAGAGAGATTAGTGTCAATCTCAATACAAAACCCATCATAACGCGCTTCCGTTCACATGAAATGTACATTATTTAGATTTGAAAATAGAAAATGTACTCTGACTAGCAACACTCATGTTGTTTCTGCTATGGAAGAACATGTAACAATGTAGCATTTAAAGGGGGTGCATCTTTATTATTATATTATTGGGAATAAGTAATTAAGGGAGTTATTAAAGGAGAAGCTGCACTTTTTTAAAAATAAAATTCAAATAACATTATTGATGTATTCCATTCATAAATCATTCAGTTGCTAAATTGGTGATTACTTTATAGCCTGGTCACACATAATAAGTATTGTGCTGCAATAAAAGAAACTATTAATGTCCTATCTATATCACTGAACCCTTTAAAAACATACACTCTTTGAATTATGGAACTGTTTTTATTCCTGGATATATTTTTTTCCCAATAAAGATGGATTCTTTAAAAAGTGTAATTTTCCTTCTTAGTGGGAAAGGGACGCAGAAGTAAAGTTTATCTATCAGTCCTATACGGTATCTGGAACATGAAACCAGGAAGAGCAAATGCATATAGATGTGCATCTCATTATTTCACCCTTTGTATATGCATGTTACAGCCATTGATCCGGAAAGTGATACCGATATCAGAATTGAAATTTCCTTAATAAAGAATATCATGAGTATAAGATTAGTCCCCCTGTTACTGATCCTGTTACAATGGATAAAGAGTATACGCACATTAGTGATGTGGTTTGTATTTGTTTGTATGGTATTTTACATCATTTTCAACACATGTAAGGTTATATCTGCCGGTAGATTTTTTATGGCGGAGGCAGACCACCCACATTTCCTGGGTAAAACCAGTACTGTACACCTCCCGCCATCCTTAAAAATTGACACTTCCTTACTTACATGTCGAGCGCCAAGTGGGATTCGAACCCGCAGCGGTTAGAGTGATGTAAATGCATGTCTGGTGTCGATAGCACCTTTAACATCATCTAACCTATTTATTCATATCATGGTTACTGATCCCATGCGTTATATGACTTAAGCAGATATTTCTGATCTCGCCATTGGGCATGCGACAAGAGGGTTAGCTGTTGTTCGTTTTAGGTATATCCTCGATTATTGGGTTAATGTTTCAGCAGAACCAACCGGAGAAATGTTCTCAAATTGTCCATCTTGGCCAGCCCAACATGAAAAAGGTGGTTGTGTGGTTCTACCTTGCATTTATGTTATATAGTTGTAGTATTAACTGTGTAATTTATCATTGATACATGAATGGGTCAATAAAGATATTAGAGATACATGGAGTTAGATTTTAAAATAATAGTTCAAATTCATTTCTAAAAATGTCGAAACTATACACAGCGCTATATAGCTGTATTATATAACATGTTATAGACTGCAATATAGTTTGATATAAATTTCATTTCTGCATGTTTTAATTAACAGAATTTTCTTTTTATATTGTTTTTGTAAGTTAATAACGATGAGTTGACTTTTTAAAACACACCATAGACGAAACAAAATCACTTCGTTCCTAATAAAAGATGGTCCGCTCTTCCATCTGATTTTAAGCTCATATCCTGATGCATATTGGAGTTGACTGCATATAATAATTGAGACATTTAACATTCAAAAAATGCATTAACCTTTTCACATTTATCTGTAATTGTTTTTAAACCCGCGAGTTGTTAACTGGTGTCGACTTCAATGAGTATCGTGTATTACTTTAATAATTCCAAGTATATATTTTTTGTGTGCTTAAAATTGATGGATTTTCATGATGAGGCTCACAAATAAAACACTATGGAGGTTTTCGTTTGAGTTTGGAATGACACCAACATCTCTGTTCCAGATCGCCTCCAGTTCCTTTAAAACCCAATGACGTTGTCTCGTATTTCGTAAAATTACAACAGAACAATCATAACGATGGCAGGTAATACAAGTTCTAAGTAATATATCGCTATTGCACTTCAATTAACGATTAAAGGATAATACGTTCGCAAGATCAACATTTCATAACTCTTGTCATTATGCTTAACGTTTAGACGGACAAGAGGCAATATTAATATTTTCCCTTCAAAAATCGTTAATTAGTATAACTAGTAATTAAATAGGGGATATTTGTTGGTTTGGAGTGAAAATAGGATTACATTTCATCGAGAAACGAGAAAATTTATATTTTCATGAGTGCTTTAGCACGAGTGAAAATATTTGCGTTTTCTCACTTATTGTATTTTTTATACAGATCTACTCACAACCTTGAAACTTATGCAGAAAAAACATATTGCGCCAAAACAATAACTTCAACAACGTCAACAGCGACATTTCGTCATTTTCGGTATTTCACATGAAATATAAACAATGAAATTACAAGGTTTTATTTTAATAATAAAATGCACTATTTCACTGTAAAAGTAGATATAAAAGTCGAATAGGAAATGTAGCATTGAAGGAAGACACAGTCAACCACAAACACACACAGAAGCAAAGAACAATTTTAAAGATGAATAAAAGGCAAAGAAAGACATCACAAACACAAAAGGGTTGACAATAGGGCTATCGCATTGGAACGGTCAGTGGCAAAAAAGGTCGCTGTGGGTTTAAACCAGGTTCTCGTGTGCACCAAACCTCACTCTTACCCTATTGCCATCCCGATAAACGGGACAGTGTAAATAAAGATACATGGTCACGTGTATATAATATTAAAATCAAAAGCTTATAAAGACACAAAGTAAGTACTCAATGACTTGGCAGGAGCCCGAGCAATAAGAAAACGAACAGCAAGACAATATTAAATACAAACATCAAACGCTACCATCCTATATTTCGAATATTTTTTTTTTTTTTTTTTTTTTTTTTACGATTTTATATATTTCTTTATTTATATAAAACATTTATAAAAATACGTAAACAAAAAGGCAACAAAACAAATAAACAAATATATAAAATTTCGAATATTAAAGTCCTCAATAACACGACTACAATCTATAGAGAACGAATAATCTGAGAAACCATCTCGGGAAACATCTCCATCTAAATGGGGACACATAACAATATCAAAATTAAAAGCATCTCTCTTGTCATAGATTTAACTAATTATTTCGCCATTTTAATAGACAGATATAAATCAAGAAAAGACGCGGCAGTATCAGAGATGTTAGCTAGCTTTGTTGAGTTGAAGTTCCTTAGGATATATATTATTAACCATAGTAGAAAAGAAAGGACTGTCAATATTCAATATGTCATCCAAATACCGAGAGGTGTTATTAAAGGCTTCAATGACATCTGCCTGAGTATCGGATGAAAGACTTCATAGCAATACCAGGACAACTATTCAACAAGAGGTGCACAGTTCGTACTCATAGGTGTACCAACAATATGTCTATAATCGGTAGTTCCATAACTGACGAAAATAATATCAAATAGGAATATGGATGCTTCACAAACTTCTTGGCAAGTCCATATACTGTAATTGTCTAAACTACCATTAGTAAAATTCTCTTTAATATGTAAAGTTTATAATAATACATTACATTTGATTAGAATCAAAGAGTCTGAAGCACAACATTTACACTGATTTTAGATTACGATTTGCATGCAAAAAAGTAATAAAATAGAAATGTAGAGACAAATAATAAGAAATATAGAACACAACGTAAATTAAAGTAGATATACAAATCTAACATATATTATCATTCACGGACCTCAGTCAACCATAAACACGCGCAGAAACGAACAATAATTACAAAGATGAATAAAAGGCAAGATATGACATCACAAACATAAAATGATTGACAATAGGGCTATCGTCTTGGAACGGTCAATGGCAAAAAGGCCCCTTGGGGGTTGACGCTTTTCGTTTCAAAGTAGTAAATATATCAACGCTGTTTTTAATATTGTTTTATATTTCATCTTGGTGCTAGGAGGCTTGAGGGGTGTTGCATCTTATAATTACCTCTGATGAACAGACTCAATAAAATCGAGGGATCACCTTTCAGTATTTATCGGTTCCTTTTAACTTTACAAAAGGCACACGAGAGCACGCTATTGGTTAACATGGTTCAGAATATACATGTAAGAAGTGTAAAAACAGTGGCAAATCGTGGGAATCATTCTGATTTGCTTCATTGGCAAAAAGCTTATTTTTAAATTATTTTCCTGCCATGGTTATACCTTTTATATCCTATATATTATATTTCTATTATATGTAATAATGTAAAAACTAACACCATGTCATGTGTATTATTACAAGAACGTTTGTATAGTATGCTCTTGTATCACCTGCTTGTAGTTTGAGTTGAATAAAGTGATGTTCTGTTCTGTTCTGTAATGTTGAGAAAGTTAACATATCGGGAGATTAAACACGTGTAATGTAATGTACTGGCAGTTTACACATCGGGAGATTAAACAATTGTAATTTAATGTACTGGCATTTTACACATCGGGAGATTAAACAATTATAATGTAATGTACTGGCAGTTTACACATCGGGAGATTAAACAATTATAATGTAATGTACTGGCAGTTTACACATCGTGAGATTAAAGGCAGTTTACACATCGTGAGATTAAACAATTATAATGTAATGTACTGGCAGTTTACACATTGGGAGATTAATTAATTATAATTTAATGTAAGGGCGGTTCACGCATCGTGAGATTAAACAGAAAGGATCAAAACAGAACACATCTTTTATTATATACAATCTCAGGTTACAAAAAGAGAAAAAGGTACACACATGTACATACAAATAGTATAGCAAAAAGGTATGCAAGAATCAAAACGTGTGTTAAATGTGAAATGGTAAAGCAGTATCAAATAAGACGTCTCATGTATGATGTTACTTGGCATTTTATGAAAGAATTCTGACGAAGATGCATAGGACTTTTGGGACTTTGATTGCGGGAGGGGTTAAAAGCTAATAAAAGTAATGGAATGTGTCGTCATCAATATCTGAATCGCACAGTGTACAACGTCTAAGGTCATGAGCCGGGAACCTATGGTAAGTATTTCGGATCTCGGTAACTTAAGATAGTTTTCGAATGCGAGGTCATCTTTTAATATCGTTTACAATTCAAGTACTGAACTGTATTTCAGCGGAAATATCAAATATTTCGAAAAAATAATAATTTGGAAACGCATTTGTAGTGATAATCTCGTAAAACATGATGTCAAAATAGTTTTAGTTGGCATATTTTAGGAAAACGATAATCCAAAGCTGCGCTAAATGGAAGTACTTAATAAAACCTATGTACCCATCTGTATAAGTGTTATAGTTATATCTTATTTCTAAGAAAACACATCTTCTTTCCAAATATAAAGTCATTTAAGGACTCTTCTGCGACAAGGACTATCACAACATGACTTCTATGGTGATGTGATTTATAAACTTCGTAAGTTCTTGGTCATGGTCACTTTCATACTATCTTTGTTAAACTTGTTAAAAAGTTTATCAAAAGAGGTTATGACCCTATCATTTTGCAACGAACTGCATGCTTGGTGGTGGACCATTTTACATTTCGCCACTATGATTTCCTCTTTAATTGTAGGATGACCGGATAGGATGTGGACCCTATGATGACGCCTACCTAAAGCCCATTGGGACGGTGGCGTTTGATGTTTGTCTATGATCTTTCTTGTCGTGCCCTTAATGGTTTATTCTCTTGTTGCTCTGGCTTCTGCCAAGTCATTGAGTACCTTCATTGTGGTTTTCTAGGCTATTGTTTTTTTGTATTATATTTACACGAGCATATTTGTGTTTTACTTATATTGCCTATTGATGCTGCCTTGTTGGTTATAGATTATATCATGGCGGGGATTTCTTTATTTACACTGTCCTGTTTTAATGGGATGACAGTAGGGTAAGTGTGAGGTTTGGTGCACCCTAGAAACGGTTTAAACCCCCAGTGGCCTTTTTTGCCACTGACCGTTCCAAGGCGGAAGCCCTATTGTCAACCATGTTGTGTTTGTGATGTCGTTTGAATTTGTTATTACTTTTGCCATCTCGTTTGTCTGTTTGCCTGTTTGTTTTTGTGTTTTGTGGTTGACTGTCGTCATTGAATGCTACTTTCCCTGTCCGATTTTTATATCTTTCTTTTTCTTATGGGTTCTATGTGTCTCAACTTATTCAATTTTCTAGAGCTTGTACTCGAGTTCAGGACTTTAATATTCGTAATCTTTGTATAACTAAAAAGCTACTCCATCAGGGTTACCGTTACCATAAACTTCGTAAAAACTTTGCAAAATTGTATTATCGTAACACTGATCTTCTTTCCAAATATAAAAGTAATTTAAGAACTCTTCTGCGCCAAGGACTATCAAAACCTGACTTCTATTGCTATATCCACCGCCATATGCTTGCCATCTTTTAACATGATTTTATGAATATTGAGTTCTGCTCAACCCGGGGCTAGAGAGCGTGAACGGTAGCTAGCATATTTTACTACCGCTCAATCAAACCGAGACTGCAATATTTCGTAAGTGTCGTGCTCGGCCGTTTCCAAACTCTTTTCTATGGTGACGTGATTTACAAACTTCGTAAGATTCTTGGTCATGATCATTTCATACTATCTTTGTTAAACTTGTTAAAAGGTTTATCAAAAAAAGTTATGACCCTATCATTTTGCAACGCACTGCATGCTTGGTGGTGAACCCATTTGCCACTATGCTTTCCTCTTTAATTGTGCGATGACCGGACAGGCTGTTGATCCTATGATGCTACCTAAAGCCCAAAAGGACGGTGACGTTTGACGTTTGTCTGCATTCTTGTCTTGTCATGCCCTCAATGAGTTATTCTAGAAGCCAAGTCATTGAGTAACTTCTTTGTGGCTTTCTAAGCTATTGTTGTTTTTCTGTATTTATATATACACGAGCATCTTTATGTTTTACTTATATTGCCCATTATTGCTGCCTTGTTGATTAGGGAAAAGTTCATGGCGGGGATTTCTTCATTTACACTGTTTTATTGTGTTGACGGTAGGGTAAGGGTGAGGTTTGGTGCACACTAGAACCTGGTTTAAACTCCCAGTGGCCTACCTTGCCACTGACCGTTCCAACGCGGTAGCCCTATTGTCAACCCTTTTGTGTTTGTGATGTCGTTTGCATTTATTATTACGTTTGCCTTCTTGTTTGTCTGTTTGCGTGTTTGTTTCTGTGTTTTGTGGTTGACTGTCCTCCTTGAATACTACTTTCCCTGTCCGATATTTTTATATTTCTTGAAAGCTTTAAAATGTGTTCATGCAATCAGAGCAGACGAATTAAACTCGTTATTTTGCAGTTCCCCCGTATCTCTAATCAAGCGTAAAATACACAAAACAATGATACTATTATTGACATATTTTTAGATGTGTACTTAGGAATTTCGAGTAGTACATATATATATATTTAAGCAATATTTTCACTAACACGGATATTCACCATCCTACAATCATCACAAATAACAAGAATGTAAACAACATATTGTTAGTTCTTATGTTCATTCTCATGTTACGAACGGACATATTCAGTATCTTTGTTCTGCCAAACTGTTTGGGAAACTTCAATAATTAAGTATGGAGCGATCTATGGTGTTTTTGTGGATTATTGAACATGGTATTACTAGTGTTACATTCATATCCCATGAGGCTGACCATGCCTTTATGTGTATTTAACCAACACAACGACATAAGTATTGGTAAATAATTTCTATTATACGTCTATCGTGACGTGACGAAGTCATTACTAATACAAAGAACGTTTTAGTACAATTAACGTTATAACATCAAAGAATCCGCCAAACATTAAATAACTGCCTAATGGCATTTTAATTGCGATGATACTATCGGGTATATCATCCTATCTAATATATTTACGCACACTTTAGTAACTCTCTATAAATATTTTGAATTATTTCAGTTGTTAAATCAAGTAAATTATGCTGATAGGATCAATCGGTTATAATGTATTTAGTATCATACACATACTTTTGTTATTAAAATTGATTTTTATTTCAAAAGTAGATGTACAACAATACCTCATTGTAATTCGTTATGAAGTAATATATTGTCAATCTATAAAAAGGGAAAATATGAATGCGCTATATTCATCGAACAAAGGTTAAATACTGACGTCAAACATGATATAGCCTAAAGGCTATAATACACTTAGTACTCTCAGTACATTTGAAATCGCAACACTTTGTTTCTATAGTGGAATTAAAATCCTCGTTCAAAATGTGTTTCAACTGAAAGAAGTAGAGCAAATCTTATGCAACTGTTTACCGCCATATGTTAACCTTTAGGAAAAAGAAATTATTAACATAACATGCAATCTTGATTTGAACAAAAAATCAGCGGACTAAAAATAATCGAAAATCAAAAATGTTTTGTTTTAAAAATGTACTGAGTATATTTTCCTAGTAAAACGCTAAATTCCGTTAGAAAACACAAACCTCGTTAGATTACTAGGAAACAATATCCACGAAAAGGAGGAAGGGAGGTGGCGGTACAACGATTTCCTCAGTTGTATACCAAAACTGGGACGAATGTCAACATTTTCCAACCCATTGCAGTTACATACCCTTTCTACATTCTGGTTTTAAACTCTCAAAAGAATGATGAGCTGCAATAACATGTCTAGAATACAGAGCCAAATAAATATGCTAAACAGTGCAGTATATACACCTATTATAACCTATCGAGTCGGACAGTGCCATGGGTACGTTTAGTAGTGTATACATACATTTTGATTCGTGAAACAAACTAGTGACAATTTATTTAGATTTACCGAAAATACGCTTGATATCGGAATTTGTGTTATTTCAAATAAAGTTACAGTTAAAAGAACACAAGCAAATGGGAGAAGAAGGTAGAATATTTGTTCCAATGAATCGCATATTTGCTTTTGATTAATATGCCGTATAGGGTAATTAGGAACTATGACGTCATTGTTCTCAAAATGTCAAATTCTCATATACGTTTCAGAACAACCTTCAAATGGCCATAAGTTTATCGTCCAATTTTGATCATTATTTCCCCTTTTTCCAAGTTTTTAAGAACTCTCAATAATAAAGATTGTTATATGCCTACATTCCGTGTTAACAACTAAATGAATACGATGATACGTATCCGGCATGTACATGTTGATAATAACTACAAGAAATCGGGGAACATTTATACAAATACTACAGCAGTGTAACACAAAAAACTGAAAATAATCTAAAGGAATTCATTTGATGATTATAATACAACTGAAACGCTTATACTAACCATACACATTTGGTCGACAAATGAGTAATGTTAGATAGATAGATCTTTTATTTTCTCCCATTTGGAGAGTCAATAATACATGTTTATACAATATAATACAGATAAAACATGTCTATACAATGGAATACAATTTGAACATTAAACAACATGCACGAACTATATATTACATATTTACAGTAACCATAGAATAATAAAGTTATTTGTAAATGAGGTATATGACCACACATTTACTTTCTTTAAAGCATAACATTATACACCTATATACGCGTAATATAAAGTAAGTTAATTTAGTGCATAAATCACATTTTCTTTTACTTTTACCGTTTACCAACATGAATGAATACCTTTCAACAAATATCTAAATATCTGTTTTATCTAATAACCCAGCAATAGTCCATGACTTAAAAGTCTTTGACTCAATAATGTATAAATTCATGACTAATATTAGTATCTGTTCACAATTGTATGCATCTGATGGATGGCCGTTACACTAATTTTAAGACACTCTGTGCAATCTTCCTCACTAGCGAGAACAGATATTAAACCATTGAGCAAGGACAATATTTGATCTCTAGGGCTCCGAGTTATAAAGCATGTAAATACATTTAGACCAAATCTCAAATATAGTGTTCTCCATAGCTTGTGTCTGATGCCTTCAGTAGTAGGACATTCAAGTAATATATATTCTTCTACATTACTCAAAATGGTGTTTGTATGTTTGTACATTTTGGACACTTTGTCGTGAAGTTATTATAACATAACTTATTTAGTACAGTCATTGTGCCTTGGCAATGGTTGGAATATCTTGGACATGACTTACTTAGTACATAAATCACATTTTCTTTTACTTTTACCGTTTACCAACATGAATGAATACCTTTCAACAAATATCTAAATATCTGTTTTATCTAATAACCCAGCAATAGTCCATGACTTAAAAGTCTTTGACTCAATAATGTATAAATTCATGACTAATAATAGTATCTGTTCACAATTGTATGCATCTGATGGATGGCCGTTACACTAATTTTAAGACACTCTGTGCAATCATCCTCACTAGCGAGAACAGACATTAAACCATTGAGCAAGGACAATATTTGATCTCTAGGGCTCCGAGTTATAAAGCATGTAAATACATTTAGACCAAATCTCACATATAGTGTTCTCCATAGCTTGTGTCTGATGCCTTCGGTAGTAGGACATTCAAGTAATATATGTTCTTCTACAATACTCAAAATGGTGTTTGCACATTTTGGACACTTTGTCGTGAAGTTATTATAACATAACTTATTTAGTACAGTCATTGTGCTTTGGCAATGGTTGGAATATCTTGGACATGACTTACTTAGTAACCAGATACTAGGCGAAACGTTATTATGGCTAGGTTTAACGACGCTAAACTGTCTAAGTTGTTCATCTCTTCCAACAATTGCTACCCAGTGTGTATCTTACCCAGTGTGTATCTTGATATTTCTTTATGTTATATGTATCAACGATATGTTTCCTTACACTTTTGGTTGGAAAATAAACTGTATTAAGGAAATCCTCAATTACACTATTTAAGGTGTATTTTAACAGAATACGATTAATATCAGGAAAAAATCCTCTTTTTCCATACGGATTATCAAAGTAGTGAACAATTCTCGAAAAGAACATATCTCTAGCAAAATGATCCACGGATAACCGACATAACTGACCAAAGAATACCAATTTTCTTCTATCAATTTCACATATAAGAGGTTTAGCACCTATTGAGCTTAAGCTTATGTCGGTTCCAGACCGCTTTGGGATACACTGCATATATTTGATGCAAAATATATGCACTTTTTCTAATTCTGCAGCGGGACTTGAAGTCCATCGATAACAAGGGCCGCAGTTCTGCGTTTCGATGTGTTTCAAGTCCCAAACCCCAGTTTTTGATCTCGAACAATATAAACCCACTGGAAATATCTTATTTCTTATCTAACATGATTGTCGTGCCCTCAATGTGCTTTTCTATTGTTGCTTTGGCTTCTGCCAAGTCAATGAGTACCTTCTTTGTGGCTTTCTAGAGTATTTTTTTTTATATTTATATATACACGAGCATCTTTGTCTTATATTGCCTACTAATGCTGCCTTGTTGGTTGTTTTTTTGTTTGTTTGTTTGCACTGTCCCGTTTTATTGGGATGACAGTAGGGTAAGTGTGAGGTTTGGTGCACCCTAGAACCTGGTTTAAACCCCCAGCGGTCTTTTAAGCCACTGACCGTTCCAATGCTATAGCCCTATTGTCAACCCTTTTTGTGTTTGTGACGTCATATGCCTTTATTCTTTGTTAACATTGGTATTCATGTTTGTCCTTTTGCGTGTTTTTGGGTTTACTGTGTTCTGTGAAAGCTGCATTTCCTGTCAAAGAAGCCGTAAAATGTTAGTTTACACAATATTAATCAACTCGCTTTAGTAGAATCCTTCCATTGTTTTACATAAAAATAAATAGGCCAGGTTGTGTTTTTGGTTGACTGTGGTCCTTGGATGCTACATTCTCTGTTCCACTTGTGTATCTACTTTTAACTATAAATAGAAATAACCGATTATAATTTCAAAAATATGAACACATGCTACCGTTGACAGTATTAAACAGCTAGTTTATTCTTTTATTCTAAATAAATTATCGCTTTTTCACAGTTGGCTGCTTGTAGAAAGGTTAATCACAGAGCATTGGTCCAAATGTTAAGAGACCCATACGCAGTGAAAGTAATCTTTCCTTAAAGATGAATGGCCACCCTTTTTGTAGTATCATCAATTAACAAATGTAACTCTTAAACATCATATGAAGTTTTCTTGATATTTCCGGAGAGAAACATATATTTAAAACCGCTACTAAGTTGTATGTAAAAATAAGTATGATTTGCATGACGTAGATACTACTTCTACCACTGCGTGACTGCACGGGGAAATGAGGTAAATTTGAATTGTATAGCTGCACAACTATTACTAGATAATTGATGAATACATTTACCTGTGGATTAATTTACCTGTTCAAAGTTTTTTACGTCATCAAATGAAATCTTATTCTCGCTTTTCACAGATATTGCGATGTGTGAATTGTAAATATCTATTTCTGAGTATTGATTTCGATTTAAATGGAGATAAACACGTTCATGATACAAACCATGGCTGGAGAACTTTAACATGTCCATTGGTTTTTCCAAGAGTTAGTAATACAGTGGACTGTCATATTGTTCTTAACTTCAACCTTTAGGGATTCTTGGAGAATGAAAAATAAAAAAGGCATTGGCAAATACATATGCAAAATATATTATTTATTTCTGCGATCTCAAGAATACAGTTCCAGAACAGAACAGAACAATACGTTATTAACTCAAATCACAAGTGTGTAAAAGAGTATACAGTTCATAGTTGTTTTAACAATTCACATGATATGGTGTTAGTAATCAGAATTTAACAATGCGTAATTAAGGTGACTAATTGTACATTCAAAACTCTATTTATGAATATAACTATATTATGTCTTAGATGGGAAATGATTTAACGCATGGCGCGAGTTGGGGTGGAACGACTGGGGGTAAATGCTTAGCAAACAAAATTAATTGTAATATTTAAATAAATATTTAAATAAATAAATGACCTTCTGTGTATTAACTCTGTGGCACATGGTTTGTGGAGAGTTATCATGGGAGACAATTGACTGCTATTCTTCAAATGGGTACGTGTATAAATCATATTCGTGTTCCAGCCATGAGTTATTGAAAGTTATAAATCACTGCTATTCCTCAAATGGATACGTGTATGAATCATATTCGTGTTTCAGCCATAAATTAGTATAAATTATAAATCACTGCTATTCGTCAAATGGGTACGTGTATACATCATATTCGTGTTCTAGTCATGAGTTAGTGTAAGTTATAAATCTCTCCTATTCCTCAAATGGGTACGTGTATACATCATATTCGTGTTCTAGTCATGAGTTAGAGTAACTGAAACAGACTGCTCATTTACTTAAGCCGGTGCTAGGAGGCGTGAGAGGGGTTGCATTTTGTAATGATCTCTAATGAACAGACTCAATGAAACCGAGTCCGCTACTTTTTTCTTATGTTTGTGTTTGCTGCTTCCAAGGGATCACCTTTTTAGTATTTATTGACTCGAGAATCATGCTGAACAATGCGCAGAATAACGCGAATATACTGATTTTTCTTTCCAGTTACAAGCTAAATACAGTTGAAAAATAAATACTACTAAATGCTGTACATGCTTTACATGTTTGAACATGTGTACCTCTCAAGCGCATTATTAAGGAACTCATAGCAACAAAACCTCCTTGCTAATTAATACTAAGATAAACATAATATATCGTTACACGTGTTTCATGGTTCGCACTCTAGATTTATGGAAGGTTACTCTGCTAACACCATAACCGGTTATCATTATTGAGTTAATTCTCTTGCACGATATATGCTTATCCTAGACACGATTATTTTGCTTCGATAAACATACACTGAAATCAATTATAAGGTATACCACTGTAGGCAAAGCGCGAACCGAATTTGAGATTATAGATATCATCAACATGCTAGCTTGTAGACGGGTTCAGGTGCATCTTTTTTATTTATTTTTTTATCAAACCTTTTCAATTATCGTGATTATAAACACGATAAAATACAATCAATGATGTTTGAAACATATATATAACATCATGTTGTATACATATCAACTTGCATTTTATATATTTATCAATTTGGCTTTCTATATACTTTGCATCATGGGATTGAATAAGCATTACAAATGTAAACAAACTTAGTATTTGTTACAAACGTTACATTTTCTTCTCTGTTTTAAACTTTGATAACGTTGACGTATATGTTTTATATGTTTATTTCATTTATTACATAAGTCATATAAAAGAATGATTTGTATATTATGTTATTACATTTCTTCTAAATATCTCTATCTAAATGCTATTTCTTTCATACTTGTTTATTTAAATGATATACTGTAGTATGCACCAAAATAGATCTTTATATTTGTCTTAAATGCTAATTTCACTGAAATGTGTAGATGTATATGCGCTGGTTTGTTGAAGTTAAGCACTAGTATGTCGATGGTATGTTTGCTATAAAGGTTAGTTTTTCGATGGTTTTGGTGACTTTTTAAAACTTTAACTTTTCTTATATTTTCTTATATTTTTGTAGTATACTCATTATTTAGACAAGATGTAGCCATGTAGTTTTTACATTTATATGTATAGACAATTAATGCCAAACAATAGAGAAAGTAACGGATATATTAATAAGATAAACGTTTGTGCAATCTTCGTGAAATTCACTTGTTATTTTTACTATTACGATCATCTCAACATTTGTACAAAATCCTACAAAGAAACATAATATAACTAAACAATATGTCCTTGACACACATCTATCCCGCATTCGGGGTAGTAGGTGAAGGTACATCCATTTACCTATTTTTGTAGGAGCGTGTTGCTCTCATAAAGTGTTGAAACCTCTCAAGCTGTAATTGTGTGACAAATGGACTAAATGAACAAAGTACTAACAATATATGAACATTGAATGCTAAACAGCCTTTGGTGAATTCAAATGTTGATTGACGTACTTCTCATAATGATGCTACTAAAAGCTTTAATATAAAAACTAGACATATTGTAGAACTTAAGTGGATGCAAAACTTGCAGACTTCCATATCCAGTCGGCCTTAATGACAATATTTATCAACAAGGAAATATTTAAAAAGACCCTAATATTGACATTTTTTCTATATTTTCTATTCGAAAGCGTAACTCTAGGTCTCATGGTAGTAGGAGTAATGGTAACATCGCGTGTAATTATTTCAGTCGAAGATTTACATACTATTTTTAAACAGTCTGGAAAGCACTCTATGCTTTCACGACTTGCCTCTATGTCCATTTCTTCACTTAAGTTGATTGACGAGGATTCAGACAGAATTTTCATTCGTTACAGATCCCTTGTATAACACTGCTTTCATAATTCAAAGCTACACACAACATGTTCTCCGACCCCTATTGACAAGGCGTCTGATCACGTCAGGCATTTCTTAAAAATAGTTTATCTTTATAAAGGTATTGACGAAGTTATGGCTTGCATATGAAGCACACAGCATTTATTTTATTTCATCAACCTATTTTATAACACAAATATGAGCAGTTAGGTATTGCTGAATTTCTATAAAATATAATTTTACTGTATTTAATTAATCAATATATTACCGAAGTTTACGGTTTAGCGGCACACAATATACCCTGACAATTTTAGTTAAGATGTTATAAAATGAATAAAAAGTGATATTTTACCGACTGTTACTTCGAACATAAGGAACAGGCGAGCTAAATGTTAATATTTACCTTATAAGTAAAGGCGCTAACCTAAAACAAACCACCAGCGCCTCCACATCGAAAAACTAGGCTTAACTTTAACAAACGCTCGATTCGATAGACATGATAGATGTTAATCTCTACAAACCAAATCAGAAAAACTATATATTTGGGCTTTACAATTTAGTTTTGAAGCTAACATCTATAAGCAACATATTGAAATACTATTGAACTGATCCAACAAATGTAGTTTGATGAAATATAAGGCAGTAAAGTAGATATATACAAGTTCTTACCGTATAAACCGCCTGATAACATTCAAATTTCTACGTCGTAAACTCGATGTGGTCACTTGAAAGTCTCGGGAATTGTGTAAATGTAAAACAAAGACAGGCAGTGTACAGTATTATGGAGGATAAAATTGCCAAATGTGGGTTTCCACATCTACAAACCATCATATGTCTGTCTACAAACTAGCGTGTTGACATCTACAAACTCAATTTGATTCGCACTTTCCCTACAGTGTATACGTAGACTTTTCATTTGTTAATGCTCTACTATGTCATTCTTTTCATTTCCAAAGCATCTTTCCAGACATTCTATATTTCATCCTTTCAAAGGGAAACTCGGTTTTAGAGTTAAAGATAAACAAGATAAATGTTTCATAATATATTCGTTTAATTTCAAAATAACGGATTTCACCAAAGGGAGACAACTATAGCCAAAATCTAACTTATTAAACTTTTACACGATTTATTCTTTTTGTACACACATTGTATGGCTAATTGTAGCTACCTCTTATTATTATTATTTGCTTGATGCATGAACATGTATATATAGCAGACCTTACGTGTGCCATGTGTCCCTTACAATCACTGACCAGTAGTTATATATAAATGGATGGACATAACATACAAAAAGGAAAGGATGTCGAGAGATGGAACTATGTTAAACGTATACGTATCACTTATAGAAGTCTTCCAATACCTTATTCAAGCTGGAATGTATTTCACGACATATTGTGATGTACGCGCTGCTAAATGTTAAGATACCATAATTTCAATAGTTTACATTATCTACAGGAAGCAAGTTAAAACAGTTTAATTTATAATAAATAATGATAAATGAGATCCTTTCGGAGCAGCAAACACAAACTAGAAAATTAAGTAGCAGACTCCGGTTTATCGACCCTATTCATGAGAGGTAATGTCAGAAGCAACATCTCTCACGACCCCTAGCTCCGGTTCTACTCCAAATCCACCAATATTGGCCAAAGGACCAGAAGAAATATCACTCCTGATTTGTAGCGCCGGGAGACGCTTCACAGCCGCCAATGTAAGTTAATCTCCAATGCATCCAAACGTGTTATTTATATTAATGCATAACCCCTTGATATTTAAATAAAATGTAAACGCATTTGTTTTATCTATAATGATATTATACAAAACCTACAAGACTCTGGTGATAAGCAGTCTTACCAAGCTACAAACTGAGGTATTATATATAGATTTCCGAGATATTTTACTTCAAAATTCAGCCCTTGATGCATAACATCTAAAACATACGTAAGTTCGTCATGTTCGTATTGATTAAAAAAAGTATATATGAAAGTCGAACAGGAAATGTAACTTTCAACCACCGCAGTCAACAACAATCATGCACAGTAACAAACAACAACTACAAAGATGGATAGAAAGACAAAATATGACATCACAAACATAAAATATTTCGCATCATAATATATAGTTGCATCACCTTGGAACGGTCAGTGTCAACAAAGGCCTCTGAGAGTTTAAACCAGGTTTAGGGTGCATCAAACCTCACTCTTACACTATTATCATCCCAATAAAACGGAACAGTGTCAATAAAGATATCCCCGCCAGGTTATATTCTCTTACAAACAAGGCAGCATCAATAGGCAATATAAGTATAACACATACATGATCATGTATATATGAATATATTCCCGCCAGGTTATATTCTCTAACAAACAAGGCAGCATCAATAGGCAATATTAGTATAACACATAAATGATCATGTATATAGCATATATAAAACAAGTCTAGAAGCCACGAAACAAGTTGAAAGTAGGTACTCAATGACTTTGGCAGAAGAAGAAACCAGAGCAACAAGAGAACAAACCGTTAAGAGTATGACAAGAAAATATTTAAGACAACTCTGATACTAAAAGTATAAGGGTCTAACGCACTATTCGCATAACCTATAATACAATAGACCCAAATGGGCGGAAGCGCTCACATGGAAGTTATTGCTTCAGTCGAATATACACTTCTGAAATAAATGATATATTCTTTGCTAGCTACTTAATATACAGTTGGTATTGAGATATGCCTGAAATTTCAATGTAGTCTATACAACCACAAATGTATTTTCTTTTAAATCCTTGTACAAAGGGACATAACTGTTAGAAATAATCACTGTCCAAATACGTTAATAGAACTTTAGTATAGCAATCTTCAGTTGGTATATATTCAGCTGGTAGCGATGACATAGCAATTTCCAATCATGCATAGAAGGAATAGCAAATGCGGTTTCTTACTTTGTAAAAATTCAAAGTTCAAGGGAACATAACTGGTGAAAAAAAGTAGCGAAGGTAAAAGTTGAATTTGTCGTGATGATACTTTCACTGCAATCGCATTCAAAGGCATAGAAGAAGTTGAGCTAAACGGTATTTTTTAATAGAAATTTAAACTTCGAGGGACAAAACTCTTAATGTTAGATTTAGGATGTACGTTCAAAGTTATGCCAGTATAGACACCCATTCATCGAAGCAGGGGTATAATAAGTGCAATAGCTCGTGAGAACCGTATTATATACTGAAAGGAAAATGAAACGCAGGGTGCGTATTTCCGCTATATATTGTATGTTTAATATGCCAACATGTGTATATATCCAAACGTTTATTTCGAAATGAAAACGTTTATTTCGAAATGAAAACGTTTCAGAGAATGCTATATTTTGCCACCATAGAAATGCCTTTTTAACCCATGATACGACCTCGACCGTGACATTGATACTTATATATTGGCAAAAGTAGATATAAAAGTCGAACAGGAAATGTAGCATTCAAGAACAACACTCAACCACAAACACGCACAGAAACAAACAACAACTACAAAGATGAATAAAAGTCAAGATATGACATCACAAACATAAACGGGATGACAATAAACTACCGCATTGGAACGGTGTGTAGCAAACAAAGACCGCTGGGGCTTTAAACCAGGTTCTAGGGTGCACCAAATCAGACTCTTACCATATTGTCCTCCCGATCAAACGGATCAGCGTAAATAATGTTTTTCCAACCAGGTTATATTCTCTAACAAACAAGGCAGCATTAATAGGAAAAATAAGTATAACACATAAATTAATAAATGATCATGAACAAAGCATAGAAAGCCACAAAACAAGTACTCAATGACATGGCAGAAGCCAGAGCAAAAAGAAGGTACGAAATAGAGCGATTTCGCCCATGAGAACTTCATTACTGCAAACAAGATTGTCCTACTGCAAAGATACTTTTCGAATTTTGATTCTTGACAAAGGACATGGGTACATGTCTAGAAATTAGTTTCCATTTGAACCATCAGGGGAGGACGGATACAGTTTCTAGACAAAGAAATGGTCCATGTCAAGTATCCATGTGCACACATTCCCTAAATTGGTATTATATCCATCCGAGCGGATAGGCGATACCATTTGATTTCTTGCAGTCAAGTCTTTCCCTAGGAAGATAGCGTTCTACGCTCAATTTCTATTTTATTTCGTAGACAGAGAGTAAAATGCATGATAAAGAATATGAATGAATCGGTTAAACATACCCTCATTTCATTCAATCCTTGACAATAGTAGTTTTATTCGATATTTATTACAACGTTTTTTTCAGCTGTTTGCGCTACAGAATATCCAATTGCAAGGCGCATTTCTATACAAGTTTTAAAATAGCATGCCTTAGGTGAATTAACCTTTGTTCAGAGTTGTTAAAAAGGTAATTCAAGTTGGCGACTATTGTTATTTTACAGACACACCTGATGATATTTATCATAATACGTGGGCACGCTAAACGAATTAAAAAAGATCTCTTTTTTCTACGTAATAAACTGAAATAAAGTATTATTTATTATGTAGTGTGTATATATTGAAAGTAGATATTGAAAGTAGATATAAAAATCGAACATGAAAAGTAGCGTTCAAGAACTACAGTTAACCACACATACAGACGCATTGAACAACGTTAAAGACGAATAAAAGGCAAGATAAGACATCACAAACACAAAAGGGTTGACAATAGTGCTACCGTTTTGGAACGGTCAGTGGCAAAAACGCCGGGGGGGGGGGGGGGGTTTAAGCCAGGTTATAGGGTGAACCAAACCTCATTCTTACCCTATTGTCATCCCAATAAACGGGACAGTGTAAATAAAGATATACCGGTCAGGTAATAATCTCTAACAAACAAGGCAGCATTAAGGGTGAATGGCCACACTTGTAGTATTATCAACTAACACATTTAACTCTTAAACATCATATGAACATTTTTTGATAGTCCCGGAGAGAATCATATATTTAAAACCGCTACTAAGTTGCATGTAAAAATAAGTGTTATTTGAATGAAGTAAATACTACTTTTACCCCTGCGTGAATGCACGGGGAAATGAGGTAAATCTGAATTGTATAGCTGCACAACTATTGCCAGATAATTGATAAAAATACATTTACCTGTGGATTAATGTACCTGTTCAAAGTTTTCTAAGTCATCAAATAAAATCTTGTTTACGCTTTTCACAGTCATTGCAATGTGTGAATTGTAAATTTCTGTTGTTGTGTATTGATTTTGATTTAAATAAACATAAACATGTTTATAAAACAAAACATGGCTGGAAAACTTTAATAGACAATATAAGTAAAACACATAAATGATCATGTATATAAAATATAAAAAAAAGCCTAGAAAGCCACAAAGTAGGTACTCAATGACATTGGTTGAAACCAAAGCAACAAGAAAACAAACCGTTACGGGTATGACAAGACAATATTAAAGACAAAACATCAAACACTACCTTCCTATAAGGATTAGAATTAAAATTAGAAAAATCAACCAATCCTAAAACCTGGTTAGCCCTCTTATTTAAAATTTCTATAAATATAAGACCTGAGTGATCAAGTCCTCCTAGACTTCAGTGATCAATTCTGTGAAATGTCACGCATGTTTACGCTATTTGGACCGCGACTATGTTCACCAGAGCTACATCACATTGAAACAGCCCACAATGTGTTGATTTTAAAGCAAGTCTGAGTAGTTTTGTTATACCCACGTTAGGCGTCACGCTTAGAGTATTGAAGACAACTAAACAGAGACATTAATGAATGTTAAACAATGTTTTAAACAATATATGTTCTTAAATATTTAACATATAACAAATCAATACATGTAAGTATGTTGTATTGAAACAAAGCACATGCAAGTATGTATAAACACTATTTAAGTTATTTACACGATGACGTCATCAAATCGTCGCTGTAATCGACATTGCTATTGACCGCGTGTGACTTTATCAACCACCGTGGGTAAAATAACATTTTTCAGTACCTCTGTAAACCGCGGATATCTTTATTTGGTTCGCAAGAAATAAGATAAAAGATGATATAAATTAGTGAAGGCACATTCTTGACTGAACTTCCGATTGATAGCACTGAAATAAACACTGAAATAAATAGATACATAAATCACACCATCCCTGAGGCACACACACAAACACACACACACACACACACACACAATAGTTGTATGAACGTTTTTCATGTATTGATCCTTTATAGTAAATACATAGTAAACATCTTATTTTTTTAGATCTTGCCTTTTTGAAAAGCACCTTAAAGCTACACAGTCCCTATACATACACGAAAACAACAGTGTAAGTTAATGTTGCTAGGTTGTGATTATATGTTTTTTTGTGTTTGCTTTTTATATATACAGGTTTTGAACACGCGCTTTTAAAGTAGGAGATGGCTATCGCTTCTGTAATTACGACAATTAGTCGTTGTCGACTCACCAGGAATATGAGTATATAAAGCAAACGTTTTGTATTGGAAAATGGTCAGTCACAATAAAATCGTTTGGATGAAAACATCCAATACACATTATCAATAACCTTCAAATACGCAACATTGAAAGGCATATACTTGAACAAAGAGCCAACAATATAGTGTAATGCATGCGACATGCACACTAACAAACGAACATATAAAACTATTACCTTATATTTAAAATTATAATCCGTATAAAGAAACAAGTTGATAAACACACACATAAGTATGTCCGATTATCTATCGACATAAGCGACAGGCCCGTGGCCAGAGTTAACAGAACACCGAGATAAACGGGAAAATCTGGGTGTCCTCCCCCTGATTTTTTGGCGCCAGCCGTTTAAGCTGGCTTTTGGCCTCTCAGGTGGTGTGTCTGTGAAAGCCTATCAAAACTCGAGTTGAAAGCCTATCAAAACTCGAGTTGAAAGCGATACAAAAATTATGAAAGCCTACAGTGTTTATTAAACTGATTGCTGATTGGCTAAATTTGTCTGACAAGGCCAAAGGAAACAAGTATATTGGTTTATAGAGTGTAATTGTTGATACATGGTATATCGTTAGGTGATTTGTTACGCTGTACTTCAATCTAGACCCGAAAAGATGAAGAAAGGAATATAAATGCTGAAATTGCAAATAAATTATTCTGTTTTTTTGCAAAGTGCGTTAATTTTATATGGAAACTGGTAATGAAACTCTATTAAAAATCAAAGTACTAAAAGTACTGAGAACAAATTGGCGATCTTGGGCGACCTACAAAAATCTTAGAGGCTCGATTCAATCAAAATATTTCAAGTCAAGCTGAATTTAAGAGCTCATTTGAAATGGGAAGTCAAGTTAAAGGTCACTAGTGGATACTGGGAGACTTCAATTTCCCCAAATTTACCTAGGAAAAACATATCCCAAGCATCAATTGTAAATATGTCAACTTATATGAAGAATTTACAGACTTGCTGGATGAGCACAACATGACACAGATGGTTACGGAACCAACTAAAGGTGAGAATGTATTATATTTATTACTCACGAACAACCCCACTCTAGTAAACTAAGTGAGTATCCTCCCTGGTATTGCAGACCATGTCATCGTCTACTCAGAGGTGAACATCAGACCCCAGGTAAACAAACAAAAACCTAGGATTAGGCCCATGCATAAAAGAGCGGATTGGGAAAGCTTCGAACAGCACATGGCTGATTTCAAAGATGAGTTCATGGTAGGTTACGAAGGAAAATCTGTAAATAAGATATGGGTTGAATTTAAGCTGCCCATTCAAACAGGTTTTTCAACTCATGTACTCCCAAACGACCATCAACAGTAAACCCTCTCTCCCCAGGATGACTCAAAATATAAACAGGGTTATACGAAAGCGGGATAGCTTATTTCAGAAATATAAAAGGTACAGAAAACCAAAGGATAGACAAGCTTTCTTGAATGTTAAACATGCAGTGAAATGTAAACTGAAAGACGCCGATGATGCCTACATTGACTCTATTCTTGGCCTTTCATAAAGGAGGATCAAGAAAATAGTAACTCATACTTTATTTCCAAGAAATTGCTTTCCTTACTCAAGAATTCCAAACAAGACTCCACAGGAATAGCCCCTCTTTTGAAAGATGGTAAACTATGTATAGACAACACAGCGAAGTCAAACATCTTGAACCAACAGTTCAACTTTGTGTTCACCAAAAAAGCTCCCTTCGACTCCAACAGTTGTCTGGGATGGCCGTACAAGACTATACTGACCAAGGTACGCAACCAGCCACTTCTGTTCCAGAGAAAGGCAGGAATTGGCACCCGATAATACCAAAAATCATTATCTCTGTGAACGGAATTGTAAAACTGCTGAAATACTTGAACATCCACAAAGCAGCCGGTCCAGATAATATAAAGCCCCTGGTTTTACAGCAGGTCCGTGACCAGATGGCCCCCATTATTCAGGTAGTTTTTCAACAATCTATTGACAATCGGAAGAGTCCAAAAAAGACTGGAACAGTGCAAATGCTTGTCCCCTTTTCAAAAAGGGTGAGAAATGTGATGCTGCTAACTATCGGCCTATTTCTTTAGCATGCATTTTATGCAAATTTCTAAGGCATATCATTGCCTCGAACATTGTAACACACCTGGACAAACACAACATACTCTATGACTTGAAGCATTGGGTCCGCTCTAAACGGTCATGCGAGACAAAGCTGATTATACGGGTGGAGGATCTGCTACGAAACGCAGTAGATGGGCACCAAACAGACCTTAGTTTGCTTGACTTTAGCAAGACATTTGATAAGGTAAACTAAGAAAAACTTTTGACAAACTCCACCAATATGGAATCAGAAGCGACACCTTGCAATGGATCTAAGCTTTTTTATCAAACAGATTGCAGCAGGTAATAATTGAAAATGAAGAATTCGACGCAGTACCAGTTACTTCATGTGTACCCCAAGGCCCAGTACTAGGTCGGATCCTATTCTTGGTCTACATAAATGATCTACCTGACAACATCAAGTCCAAGGTAAGACTATTCGCAGATAACACTGCAGTAAACCTGGCTGTTTCCAGTTTACAAGATGCTCAACTTTTGTAGCAAGACCTAAACAAACTCTCCCTTTGGGAAGACATTCGTATATGGAGTTTGGACAATTATACTATGTGGACTTGCTATGACTTTTTGAAGCACTCGTCTTCCTATTAGATAATATTTTCGTCAGGTATGGAACCACATTTATAGACAAATTGTTGGTATCCCTATGGGTACAGACTGTGCACCACATGTCGCAGATTTGTTTTTATTTTGCTATGAAAGAGATTTCATGTTGAGTCTTTCACCAGATACCCAGGCAGATGTTATTGAAGCCTTTAATGACACCTCTCGGTATCTGGATGACAAATTGAATATTGACAACAGTTTCTTTCCAACTATGGTTAATACTATTTATACTAAAGAACTTCAGCTTAACAAAGCTAATATATCCGATAATAACGCTGCTTTTCTTGATTTAGATCTCTCGATTGAAAATGGTGAAATAATTATGAAAATCTATGTCAAGAGAGATGATTTTAATTTTGACATTGTTAATTATCCCCACTTGGATTGGGATGTTCCCCGAGCAACTTCTTATGGGGTGTATATGTCTCAACTTATTCGTTTTTCAAGAGCTTGTACTCGAGTTGAGGACTTACAGCGCACTGCATGTTTAGTGATTGACCCCTCTACAGTCAGTCGTTACGCTTCACTTTTCACTTGTGCAATGACTGGACTACCTCTTGGGACTCTATGATTGTACCTACCGAAACCCAAACTAATGGAGGTGGGTGCATGAGCTTTCGTCCCTCGGGTTTTCTGGTCGTACCCTAGATTGGTCTTCTCTTTAGCTGCAACTACTATGGTTGTTCAGTACGATTCTGGATACATCCCGAGATGTTTATTATTTTGTATGTATATCTTTAGTTGGTTTCTCTGGATGTGGACTTTATTGTTAGAGATTTCCTTTTGATGGGATTTAGTTTTGTTTACACTGTCTTGTCTATTTGGGCGCTGAAGACAGGATAATAGCGAGGATTGTGCGCATATAAAATCGATTCAAGCTAACCAGTAGGTCTTATTGCCTACTGACCGTTCCAAGTCGGTAACCCTGTCTTCACCACCGTTTCCGTTGTATTTTGTCTCTTTCATTGTAGTTTCAAGTCCTTGTTTGCAGTACAGTGCGGACCTACGATGCCATTGCGTTCGGATGCTGTGGTTTCTATAGGACTCTATATATCATTTATTTAATGACACCTCTCGGTGTCTGGATGACATATTGAACATTGACAACCCTTTCGTTCCAATTATGGTTAATACTATTTATCCTAAAGAACTTCAGCTTAACCAGGCTAATATGTCTGATAATAACGCTTCTTTTTTTGATTTAGATCTCTCTATTGAAAATGGTGAAATTATTAGCAAAATCTACGACAAGAAAGATGATTTTAATGTTGACATTGTTAATTATCCCCACTTAGATTGGGATGTTCCCCGAGCAACTTCTTATGGGGTCAATGTGTCTCAACTTATTCGTTTTTCGAGAGCTTGTACTCGAGTTTGGGACTTTAATACTCGTAATCTTTCTATAACTAAAACGCTACTCCATCAGGCTTATTGTTACCATATACTTCGTAAAACCGTTGCAACATTTTATTATCGTAATCCTGATTTTCTTTCCAAATATAAAAGCAATTTGAGGACTCCTCTGCGACAAGGACTATCACAACCTGACTTTTATGGTGATGTGACTTACAAACTTCGTAAGATTCTTGGTCATCACTTCCATACTATCTTTGTTAAACTTGTTAAAAGGTTTATCAAAAGAGCTTATGACCCTATCATTTTGCAACGTACTGCATGCTTGATGGTGGACCCTTTTACAGTTCGCCACTATGCTTCCTCTTTAATTGTATGATGACCGGACAGGCTGTGGATCCTATGATGACGCCTACCTAAAGCCCATTAGGACGGTGGCGTTTGGTATTTGTCCGCGGTCTTGTCTTGTCGTGCTTTCAATGGTTTATTCTCTTGTTGCTCTGGCTTCTGCCAAGTCATCGAGTACTTTCATTGTGACTTGGCAGAAGCCTTTTTATTTTTTTTATTTTTATATGCACGAGCATCTAGGTGTTTTACTTATATTGCCTTTTAACGCTGCCTTGTTGGATAGAGAATATTTCATGGCGGGAATTTCTTTATTTACACTGTCCCGTTTAATTGGGATGAAATAGGGTAAGTGTGAGGTTTGGGGCCATTGAATGCTACTTTCACTGTCCGATTTTTATATCTTTCTTTTTTTTAGTCTCTGTTATCATATTGCTATGTCTTTAAACAATACAATTCGAAGTATTTTAAACATAAAAGATTACGTTACATTGCATGAAAGTCGCATATGGTATGTGTGTGGACATTTTCCGATTGGTAAAAAACGTGATTGTCTTTGATACAAATTACAAAGTTTATACAGCAAGTAAACGGTTGTAACTGAGTAACACACCAATATAACGTATACGTAGATGAATTCAGTTGATGTATATTTTAATTCGCTTTTTCAAGTAAACATAAAAAAATGTATGATATGCTCTCGAAAGAAAATACAAAAACCTCAGGTTTTCAAATTACTCCAATACATATTACACAGAGCTTTAAAGCTCTCACTAAAAGCTAACAATTTAAACACTACGCCTGTAAACCCCGTAACTCTTGTTTTCACTGCTTTTTGTCCGGAACTCATCACAGCCTATGTCTAACCAGCTTAGAACATAACTACAAAGGAACTAACAAATAATAAAGTATTTGTTTTTAATAACGTCTCACTATACTATATCACTCTTTTATTTCATAATTCATCATGAATATATGTATAGTATTATTTGAAATATATTTTACCTCAGTACCTCATCCATATATGAATACTTAAGGAAAAATAACTATTTTAGGGTCAGTTTATATTAAGTTTTATTTATTCAAATATTCTTTTGTAAAATCGTCCCAAATAACTCCGCCATAATTCCTGTTGAAAATTATTTTTAAGTAAAAATGAAATACAAAAAAACAACAGATGTACGTGATGGACGGGTCAGGGCATATTTACTCGGGAACACATGCCACATGTTGTCTTAATTTTGTCACACGACATAATTTATTAAGAATCCAGCGTTTATGTCAAATTTAGTAGGGATTCATCACGCCACGTTTGCGTAAAGTGGAGCGTGAAGACGCCGTCAGATAGCTTTTGAACAAAATTTCTCAGCGTATGGTGTTTGTCCATCTTGGGGTGCATAAAGGCACTATAACAAGACTATTTCAACGTCCGAGAGAAACTGTGTTGACCTAAAAAAGACCTTAACAAGGACATCCAGGTTTTACCTCACGTCAAGATGACGCGTATTTTCGTCTCAAGCACCTAAGTCAGCGCTTCCGCATCCCAGCACAAACCACTCAGAAACCGTCGTAAAACCACCGTAAAGATAAGTGGTCCTCCTAACAACCAATAAATGTCATGGCCATTTCTTACCGAATACGTTGTTATTATTTACTGCCAGTGTTCGGCTTAATAAAGAAAATATATCTGATAATAACGCTTCTTTTCTTGATTTAGATCTCTCGATTGAAAATCTAGAGCTTGTACTCGAGTTGAGGACTTTAATATTCGTAATCTTTGTATAACTAAAAAGCTACTCAATCAGGGTTACCCTTACCATACACTTCGTAAAACCTTTGCAAAATGTTATTATCGTAACCCTGATCTTCTTTCCAAATATAAATGTAATTTAAGGACTCTTCTGCGACAAGGACTATCACAACCTGACTTCTATGGGGATGTGATTTATAAACTTCGTAAGATTCTTGGTCATGATCACTTTCATACTATCTTTGTTAAACTTGTTAAAAAGTTTATCAAAAGAGGTTATGACCCTATCATTTTGCAACGTACTGCATGCTTGGTGGTGGACCCTTTTACAGTTCGCCACTATACTTTCCTCTTTAATTGTACGATGACCGGACAGGCTGTGGACCCTATGATGACGCCTACCTAAAGCCCATTGGGACGGTGGCGTTTGATGTTTGTCATGATCTTTCTTGTCGTGCCCTTAATGGTGTATTCTCTTACTGCTCTGGCTTCTGCCAAGTCATTGAGTACCTTCATTGTGGCTTTCTAGGCTATTGTTTTTTTGTATTATATTTACACGAGCATATTTGTGTTTTACTTATATTGCCTATTGATGCTGCCTTGTTGGTTAGAGATTAGATCATGGCGGGGATTTCTTTATTTACACTGTCCTGTTTTAATGGGATGACAGTAGGGTAAGTGTGAGGTTTGGTGCACCCTAGAACCGGTTTAAACCCCAGTGGCCTACTTTGCCACTGACCGTTCTAAGGCGGTAGCCCTATTGTCAACCCTTTTGTGTTTGGGATGTCGGTTGCATTTTTTATTACTTTTGCCTTTTCGTTTGTCTGTTTGCGTGTTTGTTTTTGTGTTTTGTGGTTGACTGTCGTCCTTGAATGCTGCTTTCCCTGTCCGATATTTTTATCCTTCTTTATATGACGTAACGCTTGGTTTCGTCTATTAACGTTTATCTGACACTCAGATTCAACAAGACTAGCGGACTATTAATATCAGCCCTAAATACTGTGTACTTAAACAAAAGTATAGTTTTTAGCTAAATGCACGTTAAGGTATTTGATACACGCCCAGATATAGGCAGGGACCCAAGCCTGAAAAAATGAAAGCGTTTACCCGGAAAGATATACTCCAGATTTTTTAAATATTAACTGATTGAGGTCTTGTACATATGAAACCAATGTATGGACTTCTGGCATACTTTACATTTCGTAACACCATCACGATTTCTACGGTAACCCATTCGTACCAAGTCAGTTGCTGAACAAACAGTCAAGGGAAAAAAAAGAAATGTGCATGCGTCCGTTTAGGCAAATACAGTTCTAGTGTTTGAAACATATATGTGTATATGAAATATCAAACTACAGAATCAAGAAATATAAAAAGATCGGACAGGGAAAGTAGCATTCAAGGAGGGCAGACAAAGTAAAAGTGGTAAAGTAGGCCACTGACCGTTCCAAGGCGGTAGCCCTATTGTCAGCCCTTTTGTGTTTGTGATGGCCTTTGCATTTAATATTACTTTGCCTTGTTAGTCCGTTTGCGTGTTTGTCTCTGTGTTTTGTGGTTGACTGTCCTCCTTGAATGCTACTTTCCCTGTCCTATCTTTTTATATTTCTTTATATCAAACGGATTTCAGACAGGTTAGACAATTATCAAGTTATTGCTCTAAATTGTCAGTCGAAAACTACGATTGTCTGATTGTTTCCTACTTTCCTTTGAAAAGTCATCAATTATTGTGTAATATTTTAATTAAACAAAGAGGATATTGTCCTGTAACTAAGGAGCGTGATTGTTTTCATGATGATTTGAATAAATAGGATTTGATTTTCCATGCTTTTTCAGGGTAATAATATTGAGATCTAGGTTTTGTTTGACAATGAGAACAATTGAGGAGTGGTTTACAAAGTTATCGCCCTTGATGTTTGCAAATATTTAAATTTAAGAATGAGTATACAGCAACTTGCATTGTCCAATAATGTGACAACCTCCTTTATTTAATAGTCTGCGATTACGTCCTAATTTGTCACTTGACCATAGCTAAATAAATTATCAAAATGGTGATCAGAAATCAACTCCGCGACCTGACACTACTAATGCTATGGGTGCTGCTGAGTGGTAAACAGTCAAACGGAACTCCTTGTCGCAGAAGATTCCTTAAATTACGATCACTTGGACAATTTTGATGAATTTAGGTTAGTATTTTAAATCTAGGTAGGCTGTTTAGAGATATGAGATTTTAAAAAGTGATGGTAAGAACTAACGCTATACTGTAACCCTTTGGGAAACGCCATGGTGGAGTCCTTTTTTATTCTTTTAAGAGCGGAGTGATATGCCATAGAATACATTGTATTATACCGCAGTATAATGCTGAGCGAACAATAGTGTTTATTCACTAAAATAAATATTGAATAAGAGCAATAAGCTTGTTCGTGAAAAGGTTTGTGTGACGCTTTTTGCATTCATTTTCAAGAAAGTAATAACGACCAAAAAAAATAATATTATTCCAAGAGTTGTCATAAGCTTTAGCACAATAGTGTGTTACGTGATCTACAACGGCAGTAAGACAGGACGTTAAACCTTTGGAGATGATTTTAATGGTGCAGACACTAGAAAAAGGTAGACAATGTGCTTTATTATGCTGTTTTTGTAAATTAACCCGCACAAACCTTTGCAAAGGTTTATTATCAAAACCCAGATTTACTTTTAAAAGTATTGTCTACAAAGGTCTGTCACAACGTGAATTCTATGGTGATTATATGTACAGACTTTTTAAGATCATTGGGAATTATCACATGCATACAATCTGTGTTAAACTTGTTATCAAACATAATAAAAGAGGTTATGAACCTATCATTTTGCAACGCACTGCATGTTTAGTTGTTGACCCATTTACAGTTTGCCTCAATGCTTTACAATTAATGTTGCGATGACCCGGCAAATTGTGCTTTTACTCACAGGCATTCATTACGATATATAGTATAGAAGCATAGAGAGAATATAGTTGTAGTATATGTATATAGTAAAGGGCTTTCTTGTCTATATTAATAACTTTCTATACTATATATCGAATGATATAGTGCTTCTACCTAAATCCGGCAAGGGATGGTAACGCCCAATGCTTGACTTAAATATTATCTTATCGTCCTCTTAACGGTTCATTATGTTGTTGTCCTGGCATTTGACAAGTATTTGCTTTGTGGCTTTCTAGGCATTTTATATTCACATACACATGATCATTTTGTGTTATACTTAATATATTGCCTACTAATTGCCATTATTACTGCCTAGTTTGTAAGGGGATATAGCCAGGCTGCTCCAATTGTATTGAAATTAAAATAGGGTAAGAGTGAAGTTTGGTACACTCTACAACCTCGTTTAACCCCAGCGGCCTTTATGTCATTGACCATTCCAAGGAGGTACCCATATTTCCAATCCGTTTGAGGTTGCCATTTCGCATACTTTTCTTTTTTCTATTCTTGTGATTGGTGTTTGTTTCAAATACGTGTGTTTGGTTGACTGACTGTGTTCTGTGAATGTTGCATTTCCTTCTCGACGTTTATATTATAATTTGTTTCTGACTCGAAAAAGGATATGGATCACATTTAGCGATAACTCTAGTTTTAAACTGTAATCATGACTCTATTATACTATTTAATATCTTGGGTCTCATGGATCGAGGCGACACAATCCGTAGAACAGTATTCAAACTTATGATGCGTTTGAAAAACGTTGACAACTTTCTTAACCAAAAGTTGCATTTTCAGTCAGTCACAACCTATAATTGAAGCTCAAGGTCACAGAAACACAGAAACACCAGTGTTGGTTGGACTCTGACAAAGTCATACCGAAACTGTGAATTCTCTCACTCGCCTTCCAACGCAAATCATCCATAAAACCCCGATATTTTTCTGATAAATCCAGACATATTAATAAACAGATAGGAAACTTCCTATCTGAACCATTGAAGTAGCCAAAATATCACGTGGCATCTTAAGGTCTCACTACACAGTTAGCTCCCTTGCATGTGACTGTAGGATGATTCTTACAGCATAAAAAGTAGGGGTGTTTTATTCGGTTTGAGATATTTTAATAATTGCCCATGGATATTTTCTTTTCTTGTCGCAGGTGAGAAAACAATAGTGTGATATTGGATGAACAGCGATTAGACGACACTGGCAGCAAAATGTGACACATTTGTGGGTGCTCAAAATGCGTATGAATTTAGGTGCAAACTGTTTAGTGAAAGCCGAAAAGAGTACCGTGCCTGACACCACTCGCATTAAAAAAGAAACAAAGTGGGCTATGTACCAGATTTTGTGGATTTTTATGAGCAGCAGTAACTGTATTTTCCCAAAAAAACAAAAACTTTTAGACTGTAAATGCTTGATTCAGAATAGAAAATTGGACTTTACTGCCTATGGCCAACACAGTAAAATCGAAATGTGTAGTGAGACCTTGAAGGAACAGTCAGCCAGACGCTTTCAGTACAGCTTTCATTGACACAGATCAATTTTTCTGAGTTTCATGTTTTCAACTGTGTGAAAAAGTTGAATTGAACATTTTATGATGAATTGCAATGTACTTCAGTTGGATTTGCCCATAAATTAGTGATTTTACACATGAAAATGGACCATACCTTGATCAACATGGATTATTTTGAGAATGCTGTTTGTAGTGAACTCCCAAATCACTTCCGTAATGTCGATATGGATTCCAGGCGATGAAACATTCTGATGAAATGCAATATAAATGTTTTCAGTGCATATGTCAGTGCATACACATTTAAATGCAGTATAAACTATTCCGCGAAAGATGGATATTCGATTGTATTTGCCAAAAAACGTTTGTGCTTGCGAGTCGATAAATTGTTTCTGGAAGTTTAATTCTCGTCTCGGTTGGGTTCAAATGGATACAATGTACCGACACTATTCCAGGGACATGTTCACAGAAAGCAGCTTCATATGACCTCTAACAGGAATGTGTTTTTATAGCAAATTATTTATTTCAGCCATTGACAATATTAGAAATATACCCCACCCACTTATGCAGTGCAACAAATTTCAAAACCACTGTTCGTTGAGTCTTATTTGTCAAGAATGTTTATCAAATATGTTTATTAACTTAGTCGCTCTTCCTTGTTTGCTTTGAAGTTGTCTGACAACCTTTTTCGAACCGCTGTGTCTTTTGGGAAGATTTGTCGTTTGCGGTTGCACATTTGTCGAGACACGAAATTGTTTCATGCTTGGTATTAGCTGAATGAGGCGTTCCTGCTTTTAACGTATTCATCTTATTTCTTGTATTCCATTTGTACGTAAGCAATTTGTTCTCTCGTGATATTTTTTCATGCGCATTTCATACAAATTTCGCGTCATGTCAAATAAAAAAACATGCAATAAATTGTGTGTCTGTTGATACATAGGGAAAAAATTTCCAGACAACACTTTAATGTCTTGTAACATTCTTCATCGTCTTTTTTTACGTAAATTAAAAAATGGCGTTAAAAGTGTTTTCGGTTCTGAATTCTGATTATAAATTTTATTTTGCAATAAGAAATAAAACTGTGCTAATATATATATTTAAATAAAAACATGTACGCGAATTACATGTGTTCATTGAAATTCAAGTGAATATTGCGTCATAATAAAATATTAAATTATGGTTTTAACATTATGCACGGTAAAGATTGCCTGTGTCGCCTTGATATTTTTTTCGCAGATCTGTACTGAATTTATTTTTGGCATTTAGTGTTGTGCTGCATTATGTACAGTATTATGCTGCAATCTTTTTCGCTCTGATTTGAATGGTCTGCATTCAATTTTCGCTGCTTTGAGTAGGTGTACAGTGTCGTCTGGAGAAACACCGCCGTCGGTCGCAAGGAGTTGATCACTGATTTTCATTTGGAAAATGTTTTGTGACTGACTGACTGACTGACTGACTGACTGTAATTTGACTGACTGGACTGGACTGGACTGGACTGGACTGACTGACTGACTGTAATTTGAGATGAATTCAACAACTATGTATAAAGTGCATGCAATGCGCTTCAATGCGATTAATTAACAGTTTCGATATAACATGGAATTGACAGACGTTTTATGAAATATACCGATTGTTATAATTTCATAGATTTTTAAGCTAAACGCTGTTCCTGTACATTTGGTAGCGTTATCTGTATTGTGATAATTTCTTTAAAACTACTCTGGATGCTAGTGGTTTTCGGTTGTTTTTCTGCTTTTTGCAAGTTTTGGTGTCATTCAGTGTTTCCGAGTTTTCTCCCCTGCTGGCTTTATGTATTTATTCCGCTTTTAAATCACTGTTGGGTATATTTTCTGATTTTGTTTTGTACAACAGCTAGGTTTTCAAATAGTAATAGTGACATTTTTATCAAATTGTAATCATGTGCTATAAAGTAAAGACCATTTTATCTTTTTATACAGGAAGCTGGTAGAAGATGCCAATTTGAGAGTTGAAGGGAGGGCTTGTTTTATTGAAGCCATGCCTGAGATGACATCAGCTTGAATGGCCTTTAATGGCATTGTAGGACAGGTAATATAATAAACTAATTTTGACTAGAAAATAAGTATAACCACTACTTCTGTTTCAGAAAGCATCATTTAATAAAACAATCAATAAAAACAAAAAGCATATATGGGCATAGGTGAACAATTAATAAATTAAGAAACACTGCCTGAAAGACAAACATCACTTTTGTTTAGATTATATACATATCAAACACAAATCCTACAAAATTTAAGAACACAGTCTCTTAAAATTTCAAAGTTACTGAATATTTTCTACTCTTGATACAGATTAAAATTCCTGATTTTTTCGCTCCATGAATATGGTGCGAAGCAAATTGATGCATGTTGCATTTTGAGCCGTTAACTCATGCAATCTATGACAAAGGTATCTATCAATTATTTTGTTTGTTAGATAGTCATCTATAGTTGTTGCGGTTATGATTTTGAAGACATGCACACACATGAGCCCCCCTTGAAGGTCTCACTACACACTAAGCTCCCTTGCATGTGACTGTAGGATGATTCTTACACCATAGAAAGTAGAGGTTTGTTCTTTGGTTTGAGATATTTTAATAATTGCCCATGGATATTTTCTTTTCTTGTTGCAGATGAGAAAAAAATAGTGTGAGATTGGATGAACAGCGATTAGACGACACTGACAGCAAAATGTGACACATTTGTGGGTGCTCAAAATGCGTATGAATTTAGGTGCAAACTGTTTAGTGAAAGCCGAAAAGAGTACCGTGCCTGACACCACTCGCATAAAAAAAAAAAGTGGGCTATGTACCAAATTTTGTGAATTTTTATGAGCAGCAGTAATTGTATTTTCCAAAAAAAGAATACCTTTAGACTGTAAATGCTTGATTCAGAATGGACAATTGGACTTTACTGCCTATGGCCAACACAGTAAAATCGAAGTGTGTAGTGAGACCTTAACCTTTCCTTTTACCTCCACTCCGATCCTTGAGTTTGATGAGAACACATTCAAAATATGCATAATGAATATCAAAATGGGATTATAATAATTATTTTGGTTTTCAACATAGAATAGAATTTGTTTTATTATCCTCGTCATTAGGTCTAGGACGGGTCGAGGGCTTCCCGCCGTAGACCTTACAATGTTCATAATAGTTCATGCATTAAGTCTGATAAGACTCATGAGCATATGATAGATACTTCAATAACTACTCAAAATAGATACAATGACGTGACAGTGTCTTAAAGTAATTCATGTAAATACATATAACAACACACAATAGCATGACAAGCAATATACACTATTTAAGTGTAATTTTCGTTCATGCATTATGAGAATTCATGTTTTAAGACAATGGTGCGCAGAACCTAACTTCAAAGAATGCATTTATTGTAATAATGAAATATTTGTATTAATAGAATTTTCAGTTGTCACAAAAGGTGTACCTAAAAGAAACAGTTTTAAAAAAAACACACAAAAAAAACACAACAAAAGACAAACAATTAACACAAATTTCACACAGGAGGGTAATAGTATTGTTTACCATCACTTATCCGGTATATACAGATAAGTTTCTTAGATCAAAGGCTTTGTATGTGTACAGAGCCAAATCTTTTATTTGTTTCTTATTTTCTGATGTTATTAAATGAGTCAATTTGATCATGTTCGGTCTTCTATAAAAATATGATTTTAAGTACAATTTTCTTAGGTCATTATATAAAGGACATTCAAATAAAAAATGGTATTCATCCTCTAACACATTGCATAGTTTGCATTTTCTGTTTTCTCTCGGTGTTTTATTTGGTTTATTCCACCTACCAGCTTCTATTTCGAGCCTATGAGAAGACACTCTAAGTTTTGTAAGTGCTTTTCTAAATTTAATAATAGTCACAGTATCTAGATAAGATTGGAATTTAAAGTCTGAGAAACACGTATAAAATATTGCTCTGCTAGAACTGTGTATTCTTTCATCCCAGTTTTGTACAAAATTATCTTTAAGGCGTTGCTTCAAGACAGATAAAAACATGTTCACATCCCCTACACACTGTAATAACCATACCTCATAGAATCCTAAACGGTATAAACTATCTTTGACAAAAGACGCCTAGTTCGATTTAAATGGCAGTTCAATCATATCTTCCAACATCATCATGTAAATGTGATAGATGTATTTTCTTTTATCTGAATTTAGAATGTTTAACCAATACTTAATGATTATGAAAAGTCGTCTTGTATAATAATTTATCCTTCCTAATTCTCCGTAGATAAAATCAATTTGAGTTGATATTTTTACACCAAGCAATGTTTTGCAAAAATGTAAGTGCACACGTTCGATTTGGTTGGCTTTTCCAAAGCCCCACACTTCAGTGCCATAGTTTAAGATAGGAGTAATTAATTTATCAAACAATTCAAGCGTGTGCCTTGTAGATATGCTTGTAAATTTAGATAAATATCTTTTTAGTTTAAAAATTGCTTTTTGTGCTTGTCCCGATAATTTTGTCTGTGCTTCAGTGAATGCCCCACCCGTTGTAAAAATAATACCCAAATATGAAAATGTATTCAAAATTGCTATAGGTAATGCATAAGAATTTCAATATAATTATCTGACTTTGTCAAAACTAGTGAACCAATTTGGAAATTTACAATTTGACAAGACGGTAATTGTACTAATTACTATTCTATTTTCAAGGTATATTAAAGGTCCATAATTGCATTAAGAAATCCAAAACCTACCATTATCGAATAAATTCTAAATATCCGCCAGTATCCAAAAGCAATCTATTTGTTATGTTATTAAGACTTCACACTAAACGATATGGTTTAAACCCTACACTATTAAAGATAGTTGTTGCAATAATCATGTTTTAAGTCAATTAAGGGCTATACCTCTATTCCAAAATGGCAAAACAATGTTATGTATCATAAACAGTATTACAATTTGCTGTTATCTCGTTTGTATATAAAATTTCCACCCACAATGTTGTTTATTTTTCAAAAAAACTTGATTACTCAACATAAACTCAACCCAATAATGTATTTTCGTAGATAATCAGGAGCCATAACTGTATTTAGGAAAGGTGAATTTCTACATTGAGCGTACATGTCTGTTTGATATAAGGCTTCACAGCAATCTTAGTTAAAATCCAAAATGACTTAAAGAAGTTATCACAACCTTGCACTTAAAGGCATTTTCTGTATTTTTTCATGCGCAGCATTTTGGGCGACTTCTCTTCTAAAACTATTGGATGGATTTTCCTAAAAATTAACAGGAATGTTGCTCTTGATGTCTAGTTGTATTTATTGTATTTCTTTTATTTATTTTTTATTTAGTCTTATTTAGCAATTTCATGGACTTGTTCAACTTTTTGGACAGATTGACATGATGGTGGCATTACACATTATTTTTTTAAATGTTAACAATTATGGTGACCAACATATGTTTTGCATTTTCTGTCTATATATATAACAGACTTACTGTACAAAAGTTTAAAGAAAATCTCTTATGCAGAAAAAACTATAGAAAATGTCTTTAAACTTTACCCGAAATGTGCATTTTTGTTAAGTCTTTATTCTGAAAAGGAGAAAATCGGCCTTGATCGTAAAAATGTGGCTTCTTAACGATATAACCTTTCACAGTAAAGTTGGTTTTAACCGAAACAAATTGACAGAAGTTATTAACAACGTGCATGTAAGCTTTAGCCAAAATGTGGATGCCCCCTCAACACATCTGTACGCCATCTTCAATCCTTAAACCGCTTTTAATTTAAAATAAAAAATGCTGAAATTGCAATCTGCATAAACAGAATATAATCAGGCGTGCTTATGTCTTCTCTGTGTACAAAACAAAATCAAATCACTAAAATATAAACCTGTACATATTTTTTCTTTGAATATCAATATTTTCTTATCACATACGGGCTTCCGTAGAAAACGCGTTGGTGTTACGAAATGCAAAGAATACCATTAATCCATACAGTGGTTTCGTATATAGCACAATTTCTGCTAATGATATGCAAAGAATCACGAGTATATCTTTCCGGGTAAACCACTTTTCTTTTTGCACGTTACGAGAAGTTGTGTCCCTGTCGATTATTTATTCAGAGTTGCGTTTCTTTTTTCCTTCAGTATATTTAAGCCGTCTGTGCCCTTAAGCATTTTCTCTGGTAATATTACGATTATTGTAAAAAGAAATATAAAAAGATCGTCAGGGAAAGTAGCATTCAAGGAGGACAGTCAACCACAAAACACAGAAACAAACACGGAAACAGACAAACAAGAAGGCAAAAGCAATAATAAATGCAACGACATCACAAACACAAAAGGGTTGACAATAGGGCTACCGCCTTGGAAGGTCAGTGGCAAAGTAGGCCACTGGGGGTTTAAACCGGTTCTAGGGTGCACCAAACCTCACACTTACCCTACTGTCATCCCATTAAAACAGGACAGTGTAAATAAAAAACAATAGCCTAGAAAGCCACAATGAAGGTACTCAATTACCTGGCAGAAGCCAGAGCAGTAAGAGAATAAACCATTAAGGTTAAGTTTGTAATATTAAAGTTCTTAACACTGTTGGTGGGGAAAGTGATTTTACTGTTTGCCTGTCGGATTCGAATAGCAGAAAATATGTCTGCTCAGTACACGTTGGAGTATACTCGCTTTGCATGTGTAAACGAGTATATAGCGCCCACTAGGAACCGGGTGAAACCTGTATAAACAGGTTCAATGGAACTCATCAACTTTAAATTATTATAGAGACACTCTCATCTCTCATAAATTGTTGTATGTTTGGTTTTCTTATACATGCAGAAAATATGTAGATTTTTTTTCGTTTGTCATATAATAGATATAAAAGTCGAGCGAAAAATGTACAAGGACCACAGTCAACCAAAAACACGCATTGAAACAAACGACATTGCAATGATAAATAAAAGGCAAGGTACATGTCAGTGGTAAAACGTCCGCTACCAGTGATGGGTTTGGGGGAGTGATGGGTGGGGTGCGTTTAAATCAAGTTATAAGTACACCAAACCTCAGTCTTATTCTACTTCATTTCAATACAACAATACACTGTACATATAGACATCCCCATCAGGACATATCCTCAAACAAACTAGGCAGCATTACCAGGCAATATAGGTAAAACACAAAGTATGAAAACATATATAAACAGCTATGTTAGTTGGCATTTTTGGAGTTATGTTATGAATCTCGCATTAGTGTTTAAGATTGAATTCATTAAACTCGTTAGAGAATTTATATGATACGAGTCTTTTAACATAGCTCTATTTTATCAAGTATTTGTTAATTACCTGTATTGTCTATATTCGCGTCTTGTGAATGAGCGGTAGGTATACAGAAGACGCCGACATTGGCATTTGACAGTTATACTGAAGGCCGAAAAAAGTTGAAACGACTACAAATCAGTAGTGTTATTATTTACTGGTCCTTTGAGATCATCAAGCCCAATCTTTGTGGCTTTAAAGTAGAATATCGTTTAAGCCGGTGCTATGAGGCGTGAGAGGTGTTGCACTTCACATAACCTCTCATGAACAGATTCAATCAAACCTAGTCTGCTACTGTTATCTCTCGTTTGTGTTTTTTGCTTCCAACTGATCCCCTTTTCAGTATTTATTTAGAAATAGCAATGCAAATCCGTTTTCTCTTACGGTTAGTAGACATTTGCCGATGGGAGATTAGTCCTCCTTGAGAGACCGTACACGCATATTGACACTCCTCATGACTCCTGTGAGATCTTTGTCACAGAAAGAAGTATGTTGCAATAACTGCAGCATCTATTTCTATGTAACTTAAGTGAAGATATCAGCTAAAGAAACATGTCCCACCTGGCAAGCCCCACTTTGTTTAGCTTTGATGTCTGTAAGTGTGAGAGATATTTTCTTCTTCAATCTTAATAAGACAAATATGTTAACACCACTTCCTATAATGGACATCTCCAATACCTCTGTAGCGTTATACATCAGTCCACTTCAAACAAGCAGTCCATACGCTAAACGTCATCCGATCAATGTGCATCAAACTTCTCGATTGGAAACAAGTAAATCACGAGATTCAGTGTGTCATGTGTCTGTACATCATCGGCAGAAACAAGAAGTGCCTACCATATATCGTACAAGTCTACCAACCTCGAAATAATTATTTTGAACTGCTTTAGCATCCATACAAATTAATTCTAATTGAATTGAATTTAACAGTCGCACCAACAGCTAATGTTATATGGCAAATGTCCAACTGCCAATGGTAGAGGAAACCCCCATGTGTCTCTCCGGGCAATGCTCGTGCACGGGACGTCACCTTGGTAGTACCTTCGATGTTCTACAAGCCAGCTGGATAGCTTTCTCACATACAAAATTCTGGTCTCAATGGGCTCGAACCCAAAGAGAAATGATTTCAGGCCAATCCAAGTTGCCATTTAGTTTATTAAATCCGATATTATAAGTGGTGCAGAATCATGGTTACGCGGTAAAAATAGCATTCAAGGACAATAGTAAACCACAAACAAACAAGGAAACAAATAACTACTATATATAAAGATGAATAAAAGGCACGATAAGACATCACAAATACACAAGGGTTGACATTAGTGACGATCAGTGACAAAAAAGGCCGCTGGTGGTTTAAACCAGCTTCTAGGGTGCACCAAACTTCACTCTTACCCTGTTGTCATCCCAGTAAACGGGACAGTGTCAATAAAGAGGTTATACTATCTAGCAAACAAGGCAGCGCTAATAGGCAATATAAATTAAACACATAAATGATCATGTATGTATAATATAAAAACAAAATCCTAGAAGTCACAAAGTAAGTACTCAATGACTTGACAGAAGACAGAGCAACAAGAGAACAAGCCGCTTGTTTTAGGTAGACGTCATCATAGAGTCCACAATCTGTCCGGTCATTGCACCATTAAAGAGGAAATTACGTTGCAAAATGATGAAAATGCAATACAGATTGTATGCAAGTGATTATGAACAATGATCTGACGAAGTTTATAAATCACATCACCATAGAAGTGAGGTTGTGATAGTCCTTGTCACAGAAAAGTTCTTAAATTACTTTTATATTGTAAAAGTAGATCAGGGGTACGATAATACAATTTTGCAAATGTTTTTCGAAGTTTATGGTAAGGGTATCCCTGCTGGATTAGCTTTTAGTAATACAAATATTACGAACACCACTACAAGCTCTAGAGAAACGAATAAGTTAGACATAGACCCCATTAGAAGTAGCTCGGGGAACATCATCCATCTGAATGGGGATAATTAACAATATCAAAATTAAAATCATCTCTCTTGTCATATATTTTAATAATTATTTTGCCATTTTCAATACAGAGATGTAAATCAAGAAAAGAAACTGTTTTATATTGTGCTCTTTGGTTAACCGAGAATGTTGTGTTGTTAGTGATAACACAAAACGTGCGTCCGGTTCTACGTTTTATTACAGACTGCCTCGCCTTGATGCAACGGCGGGAGATTAAACATTAGTACGCATGCGCAGTATACAACATCTCCTTTGTTTACCAAGAAATACAGATAATAATATGTAAAAAGAAACATGACATGCACCAAGTAAAGTTGAATTGATAGTTTGACATTTTAACTTGAACATACTTGACATAGTAAATAGCGATTTTAAATTCATTAAATATTTTTATGTTTTTGCTTGCATTCATTAAATATGTTTTCAGTCCATAATTTAATAAAGTCCTGTATGATTTTGATGATATATTAGTAAGCTGTACAGTTCAAATTCCAATTAATAAGCTGCAAAGTTCAAATTCCAATAGAATGAATGGACTTCTACTTCAACCCATATCACTTTATCCATCCATTCATCGCTGTGAACTCTAGACAGTTTCACCTCTCGACCATACTTTGATATGTAATTCTTTGGGATAGTTTAAATGTTTTCATTGATGTCATACTTTTGGGGCGCACAGGGGCAGTAGCAGCTATATTTTGCACGCTGCTTTCCTTGTTCAAGAAAATACGGTTATGTTTGTACACACCGCCGTCTTGGGTTTCTATTTGATATGACCTGTTTTGGCGGGTACTGACCTTGGCGGGTATCCATACCTTCTCTTTTTGCATCATGACCGATTCATCGACAGCCATCGGGGGCATCGGCTTAGCAGTTTTATTAATGAACTTTTGTTTTAGATTGCTGTTATTTCATTTTTTCTCGCGTTTTGTGGTTGTTTACGGTTTCGGCGCGAGTTGTGCGTTTGTAGTAGGGAGTACTGATCTTAGTCTGCGACCCATGAGAAGTTGTGCAGGTGAATACCCACATTGTAGTAGAGTGTTTCTGTACTCTAGTATCGGCAAATAGGGGTCTATGATTTCGTCCTGTGATGTTTGTAGGATACGTTTTGTAATGTTTACGTAAACCTCATTAAGGCCGTTAAAGCTAAGGTGCAAAGGACTTGATGTCTGGTGAGTTATGGACCATTATTTGGCAAATTGTTTGAACTGTTCCGACTAAAACTGTAGGCCTTTCGCCGTTTTCAATGTATCGGCGATTCCGAAAAGGGTAAAATGCACTTCAATTTTCTCACAACTGTCAAGCATTTTGTATCGGGTAATTAATCTACCTCGAAATATCTTGGGGAGTAATGGCTCTTTGACATTTGAATGTATATGCTTTGCACAGACGCTGCAAGCGAGAACATAATCTGTGATTTGCTTAGTCATTCCTGGCCAGAACCTTATGTATATGGCACGTCTGTTTGTCTTGTCTACGCCCATGTGACCAATATGAAGGCTTTCATCATGCCACTTTGGAATGAGTATGGTATGACAATTTTCTGTCTCCTGAATATAATACCACTGTGAATTGCCTTATTCGTCTTTGGGGTTCCAATACTCACATATTGAGAATATTTTGCTTTAAAATTTGCGTTTTCTCGTCGCTGCCCTAATCTGATCAATTCTTTGATCACTGATTGGTATGGTCTTCAAGACTGTATGTATGTGCAAGTCTAGGCCTTCTCTCAAGTTCGGGTAAGTGTCAATGAAACATGCACTACTTCAATGCTGTAATTGGAGTAGTATTCTTTGCAGCCTGGGTGGGGCAACACAGAGGACATTTTTTACAATGGAGATAATTGGCCTGTGATCACTTTCTATTACAGTGTGACGACCGTAGACATATTATTTAAATTATGTGCAACCAAACGGAATGCAACTATCTCATTTTCAATTTGTGCATATTGTACTTTCGCGTTTGAGAGACTTTTCGACACTTACGTCACAGGTTTACCGTCTTGTAATCATACGGCGCTTATGCCGCGGCTTGAAGAATCTACTTGTTACCTGACCGGTTTCAGATGGTCAAAGTAACTGAGAACTGGCGCGTTCTATATGAACTTGCTAAATGCGTCTGCTTGTGCACAGTCCCAAAGAAATTCGAAGTCTTTGCGCAGCAAATCACGCATTGGGCTTGTGATGTCGGACAAGTTAGGCGAGAATATTGACAAGTACGTTATCATTCCTGGCATTGTCTCTAACTCAGATTTCAATTCAGGTGTTTTCATTTGTAATATAGCTGAAATATTGTCCGGGTCAGCAGCAAGGCCGCTTGAACTTATCAAGTGACAAAAGTACATAACTTCGGTCTGGCTGATAACGCATTTGTCTGGAATGAACCTAAGCCCCATTTCTCTCGTGCGCTTCAAGACATTTCTTAAATACAGGTCATGCACAGCTCTTGTTTTCATGAAAAATAGAAGATTTTGACATAACGCCAGATAACCCCTCAAGGACCTCATTGATTTTTCGGTTAAATATGTCTTTTAAATTTCTCAAACGCATCGGCAACCTGAGGTACCGGAAACGTCCGAACATGCCATTAAATGTCGTGAGGTATGACGATCTTTCGTTTAACTTTATAGACCAATATCCCTTTGTACCATCTTGTACACTGAAGTACTTGGCGCCAGACAATATTGACGTAATATCACCGATTGTCCTCATTGGGTAATATGGCCGCCTGATAATGCCATTAAGCACTTTGGAGTCTAGAAACACCCTGACTTTTACAGAGGAAGATTTTTCTACGCAAACAAGTGAGTTTACCCATGTAATAGATTCGGTGACTTTTGCTATGATACCTTTCTTTATCATTGATTTTAGTTCAGATTGTCCTGTAGTGAAATGGGCATTTTCCTAGGTGGGAACACTACCAGAACTGCATTTTTTTGAGCTGCAAATCGCAAGTTCCCTAATATGTTAACTTGATAAGCTCAAGATCAATTTCAGTTTGTAAACGTATCAATGCGGTGGCGGTACTATCAACAATGTAAACGTATGCACTTACTTTTTTGTTATTGTAGGCTATATTTAGCTGTGTTTTTCCTAGAACGACCAGCTGATTCCCTGTGTATGAGGTCAATTTTGTATCGGGGGTAGTAAGGGGTTCTTTAGCTTTAATTCCCTGTATTGATGTAAGGCTAAAGTATTGACTTGAGAGCCCGTATCAAGTTTGGCATCAGTTTTGTGTTTTTCAAGGCCAAATGATAGCTCAATGTAAGCCTGATCTGATAGAGAATTGAAATCGCCTACCGTGTAAATGCAGAAATTGTTGTCCGAGTCACTGTTGCATTCGCGATCACAACCACTGTCGTCTTGGTCCGGATTGTTCACAATATGTACACTTTTATACGAGTTTTTACACACTTTGGCGAAGTGCAGGGCACTGGTCCATTCTGCTGTTTCGTTTATTGCCACACCTTTTGCAAGTGTTTTTATGTACTTGTGCTTCAGTATTCATCGAGTGTCGTCCTTTTTGTTTTTTAGCCCATGGCGAAGGGTCCGGTACACGTTTCTGGCACAGGGTTCCCGATTTCCAGTTGCGTACTTACAGACCCAGTTGTGTTCAAGTACCCCAAATAAATGAAGCACGAACGCAGAACAAACGCTGAACGAACGGAAAATAAACTCAGAATGAACGCAAAACGAACGCAGAATGAACGTTGTGCGATCTATATTTCAAATTAATTTGCGTTTGTGTCATTCGTTACGAGTGTTACGTTCGTTTTCAGCGTTTATCGTTTTAAAAAATGAACGATGAATGCATTTTTTTAAAACGCTAAACGCTGAAAATGAAGGAAACGAACGAAACGAACACAATGCTTTTCGCTATTTCGAATAACCTCTAGTATTACCCTTTTGAGTTGATATTTAAAATCTCGATTTAAACGAAGAGCGTTTTTCAGTATTTTAAAATTAAGAATTACACTATGTAAATAAACCCGGAGGAAAACTGAATAATCATCATGATGTCAACAAAAGACCAATTCTTGAATATGATCACATAGATATGTCGCCGACTCGTAATAAAAATCGCATGGCTAGATATCATGCGTAATTTAACATTGAGAGATGCTGCGATTGGTAAACGTTGAACGAACGAACGCAAATGCATTTTCTCCGTTTGTGCATTTAAGCGTATTCTTTGCATTTCAACGAAGGCAAAGTTTCGTTTATAAACGCAAGATGCATCTAAGAACGCAAATGATTTGCATTTTTAAAAACAAAATGCATTTAAAAATGAAATGCAAACGGAATGCAAACGGAACGCAAATGAAACAAAAACGAAACGCAAACGGGATGCAGTTTTGAGGTACTTGAATGTAACTGGGTCTATAATCAGTCTAGGGACTCCTATCTATCCATTACCCTCTTCTGTGATGGCAAGCCATGCTACATACAGTAAACTAACATACTGTTAACGATCACGATTTAGTTTCATGAACTGACCACCAGATGGCACTTTGACAGAAGAGAAGGGAGTATTTATTATTTTGCATGGCAAATTAGTGACAATTTTCAACAAGACATTTCAACTTTCAAATTTCTACTTTCGTTTTTAATCAACATCATCATGAATGCTCATATCCAATTTTCTACTGAACAAAAGAGATTGAAACATGGTAGGATATTGAGATCGACGAGGATAAATAACTGCTCCCGAGTCGGTACGACATGGCTAACCATCATAGTCAAACAGTGATGGTTAGCCATAAAGCCAGCGGTTATGGCTGACCATCACTTCCTTTCGAGAAAGCGAAACAGTGTTTTCATTTTAAAGCCGCGAAACAGCGACTACCCATGCGATACAGAATAAATATTCCAGTTGCGATGCATATTAAGGAAGTTTCAACAAACTGGCCGAAAAATTGTCATAGTTTTATGACCAATAAGTAGAAAAATCAGTTTTTGAACTTCCCTCTTTTCCTTATCAAATTCCATGCTTTCTGCCTGTTTTTCTGAGATTTTCTAATGTAGTATCCTCGTATGTAGACTGGTTACCATCCAAGGCGGAAGCCCTATTATCAACCCTTTTGTGTTTGTGATGTCTTATTTGGCCTTTTATTCATCTTTAAATTTGTTCTTTGTTTCTTTGTGTGTTTGTGGTTGACTGTCGTCCTTGAATGCTGATTTTCCAGTTCGATTTTTATATCTATATTGTAAACATCGCAACTGGTTAGCAGACCCATTATCCGATTCGTTCAACTTACGACAGGTTAAATGGGAGACAAAATTCCCACGATTTAACAGCGAAATTTTGATCCCAAAAATGTCCTGGCTATCCATCACTGTGTCGGGTTATGGATAGCCAGGAGTTTCTAGACTGGTAATGTACTTCCTGATTATCGGAGAGTTCCATGACCTTCATTTGTTTTTGTGAATATACATGGACTTGGGCGGTTTGAATTGCAATGTCAAGGGTTAAGTCCGTACCCTTTTCTACCAGCTTTTCTCGAATTATGCTTGCTTTGCAGCCTAACACGATACGATCCTTGATCATTTCATCAGTTTGTTCGGCAAAATCACATTCTTTCGCACATTGCGAGAGTCTTGAAACAAATAGGTATATTGTGTCATCATCCTGACATAGTCCGTAAAACGTATAACCCGAAAATATCGGGTTCACTTTTGGTTCAACGAATGTTTGAACCGTTGGAAGATATCCTTTGCACTTTTGTTTTGGTCATCTGTTGAGTCTGTCCACGATGCGTGTAGACTTCTCCCTCTGTCGCCAACCCACAACAATATATAGAAGACGTGTGCTTTACCTCCCGTGCCTTTCAAAGGACCATCAAACGTCAGTTTTGCGTGTCTTTCGAACTTTTGCTATGCGGCTGGCAAATTTTGAGATTCCCAGTCCGTAGTGGGCGGTTTAAGGCCGGCAAGTCCCATTTTGTTTTCTCGAAAATATACTAGTAATCTATCACTAATGTGAAGATACCTTTCTTCTGACACCATGTTTTATATTGTGCTCTTTGATTAACCACGAGTGTGGTGTTGATAGGGATAACACAAGACGTGCGTTCGGTTCTACGTTTTATTAGAAATTGCCTCGCCTCGATATACAGGCGGGAGTTTAACATTAGTACGCATGCGCATTATACAACAGAAGCGGCAGTATCAGAAATGTTAGCTTTGTCGAGTTGAAGTTCCTTAGGATAGATATAATTAACCATAATAAAAAGAAAGGATTGTCAATGTTCAATATTTCTTCCAAATACCGAGAGGTGTCAATAAAGGCTTCACTATGGTGATGTGGTTTATAAACTTCGTAAGATTCTTGATCATGTTCACTTTCATACTGTCTTTGTTAAACATGTTAAAAAGTGTATCAAAAGAGGTTATGACCCTATCATTTTGCAACGTACTGCATGCTTGGTGGTGGACCTTTTTACAATTCGCCACTACGCTTTCCTCTTTAATTGTACGATGACCGAACGGGCTGTGGACCCTATGATGACGCCTGCCTAAAGCCCAAAGAGACGGTGGCGTTTGATGTTTGTCTATGATCTTTCTTGTCGTGCCCTTAATGGTTTATTATCTTGTTGCTATGGCTTCTGCCAAGTCATTGAGTACCTTCATTGTGGCTTTCTAGGGTATTGTTTTTTTGTATTATATTTACACGAGCATATTTGTGTTTTATTTATATTGCCTATTGATGCTGCCTTGTTGGTTAGAGATTAGATCATGGCGGGGATTTCGTTATTTACACTGTCCTGTTTTAAAGGGATGACAGTAGGGTAAGTGTGAGGTTTGGTGCACCCTAGAACCGGTTTAAACCCCCAGTGGGCTTTGTTGCCACTGACCGTTTCAAGGCGGTAGCCCTATTGTCAACTATTTTGTGTTTATGAAGTCGTTTGCATTTTTTATTACTTTTGCCTTTTCGTTTGTCTGTTTGCGTGTTTGTTTTTGTGTCTTGTGGTTGACTGTCGTCCTTGAATGCTGCTTTCCCTGTCCGATATGTTTGTCTTTCTTCAATTACATCTGCCTGAGTATCTGTTGAAAGACTGAACATGAAAACTCTTGCATACTAATACAAGAACAAATCTGCGACAAGAGGTGCACAATTCGTACCCATAGTGATACCAACAATTTGTCTATAAACGGTAGTTCCATACCTGTCAAAAATATTATCTAATCGGAAAATGAGTACCTGATATACGTGTATCAAGAAAAAACTGAAGCACAAACTTCTTAGCAAATCCACATAGTGTAATTGTCTAAACTGCCGTTATTAAATAACGCTTTGACATTATTACAGACCAAAAATGTAGTTTTTTCTCTAGCGAAAGTTTTCTTTGAATAAGAGCAATATGCTTGTCTTTGATAAGGTGATGTGGTAAAGTTGTATATAGTGTAGGGAAGTCGTAGGTACTGTAACTTGACGTATATTACACATTTTATCAAGAACGTCTCCTGAATTTTTACTAGATCAAATAAATTTATCCCAGAGATTTCATAAGTTTTAGCACATCACTGTTTAACGTGATCTTTAACGGCAGTAAGAAAAGAAGTTACACGTTTGGAGATGTTTGTGGTGGTGCAGGCGTAAATAAAACGTGCCTTATAATGATTTTTATGTAATTTAGGAATACATTACATAGTTGGCAGTTTTCTTTGCTTTTCGTCTACCCCAGCCTTGAAAGTAGTGCACCGAGTGATTTGTGTGGAATCAACATTATCCTTAGTTTATTAAACTGGAGTACACGAATTAGTGCTACTGAGTTCCAGAGATAAAATACTGACGTAATGTAAGCGTCAAACAATAATTACATTAATAGCTTCTTTATCAGCAGGAACTAAAGCAAATTTATTATGAAATTCTTGATTTTTAATTACGAAACGAAAACCTAGGTATCGGAGGAAGTAAAGAGGGTTAGCATTATAGAAGTTAATACGTGTATCAATAATTTTAAAAATTTACTTTTTCCAAGCAAAAAGAGATCCGCATGTTCTCTATGACACCATTTAATACTAAAATCCTCAATGGATTGGGCGATCTGAGCACGACATGCATTAAAATCAAATAATATATACTTAGGATCTTTAGAAAACAGATGTCGAATACGTTTATCTACAATAGCAAAACTGGAGCATAGCAAAATGTTGATGTATTACACTCACATTGCTTAGGAGTGTTATTTGCTATATCAAGGTCGGAAACTATTTTGTTGCAGTTGAAAATAATACTTTTTTATAGTTATAACAAATTACTATTTTTTTTGAAATATTTAGGAATAGAATCGACTATATGATTATCTCGAAAAATACTTGGTATGTCAATGAAATCAATACCCTTATTAAGATAAAGTATTTTTAGAAAATGCCTAACGCGATTAGACTCCTTGTCAGTACTGGGTCGGAGAACATGTTGTGTGTAGCTTTGAATTATGGAAGCTGTGTTATAAAAGTGATCGGTATGAATGCAAATTGCATCTGCTTCCTCGTCGACCAACTTAAGTAAAGAAATGGACAAAGAGGTAAGACGTGAAAGCATAGAGTGCTTTCCAGGCCGTTTAAAAATAGTATGAAAATCAGCGAATGACATAGTTACACACGATTTACGTTTGATATTACCATTACGCCTACGACCATGAGACCTAGAGTTACACTTTCGAATAGAAAATATAGAAAAAATGTCAAAATTAGGATCTTTTGAAATATTTCCTTGTTGATAAATATTGTCAGTTAGGCCAAGTGGATATGATGTCTGTAAGTTTTTCATCCGCTCGAGTTTTGCAATATGTTCAGCTTTTAAAATCAGTCCAAGATCCAACCCCAAAATTAATGCTATTAAGTCCATATTCATTGTCTATTCATAGGAATGATAGATCGCCAGGTATCGATGGGCGGTGTATTTACTGCTTCTCGCGAATGCTTTAGAACAGACGATGAAACAGTCCTAGTTACAGACTGTGAGATCATTTGGTCGAAAATCAAAATGGAATAAGGAAAGATGTATATCTTCGCTCTTTTTACATGCCCCATCAAAAATCTTAAGGACATCAAAAAGCTTAAGACTGTCTCAGAAGACTGACCTAGCACGTCAAAGATAAGCCCTTTATTGCTCGAGACTTTATCTGCATATATATGGATTGGTCCCATTTTTCCAGGACAAAGAAGTGCAGAAAGCTCCCACAGAAATCTCCATAGACGATAGTTATGACAAAAACGAAAGGATCAACCGACCCGAAACGATGACATATTGGACCTCGTCTCACAAACAACGCCTCCAAAAATACCTATACATCGGTTCCTGACATTAGTGACAGAGCCATGATTGTAACCGACTAGACGTTTTACCACATTTCATAAAACAGATAGCTAGGAAAAATTATTTACCTTCCAAAGCCAATTGGGAAGAAATCCACAAGGAAACATACATCATATCAGAATCCACTATTAACTCGGACGCATCGTTCAATAGGGGACATCTGGGGGGGAAGATTACGACCGGATCATGGATAAAAACATATAATCCAAGATGTGTAGTAAACGGAAATCCGCTCTATGGATCAACAATACATCGAGGAAAATGACTGAAAGAAAATCAAGACTTTACAGCCAGGCAAATACGACAATGTAACCAATACAGAGATTACCAGAAACAAAGTTAGAGAGCTTTCAAACATGCAGAACTGAATCATATCAGCAACACAGTACTGATTGCCCTGAACGAAAACAACACCAAACCACTTTGAAATTATGAAATCAGGATGACTACACAATGTTTTAACTGAAAAGAAAATTGGGCCATCTGATGAACAGAAGCAAAGATATGGTACAACTCCTAGTAGAACAATTTATCTCAGTTTTTACAAAAGAAGAAACCAAAAACACTGTACCAGAATTCAAACTAAGACATAAGACAAAACAAAAAAATAAATTGAACATCATTACTACCGGTGTAGAAAAGGCTCTTAACAATTAAACATCGCCAAGGCTAGGCGACCAGACAACATCGCCAAAATAATGCTAAAAGACTGTACCTCCCAGTTAGCACCAGAACTAGGCTACAAAATCCATCGACTCTGGCAAGTTACAAAACACAACACGATCACCAAACCTCTTCAAAATGACTAAGCTGCTGTGAAGAAATGGGAACAAAATATAGGAAAGTTCAACGACAATGAAATGCAAATCATTTCACTTCGACCAATTATAAAATCATATTCTGCAGCAAGTCCGAGACAAGTTAGGAGTAACAATCTCGCCAGATATAAAATGGATAAACAATGATACTAAAATAAATAAACAATAAAAAAAGACAAACACCGCCTTGGGCTTCATCAGAAAGAACATGAAACACTGCCCACTTACATGCAGAAAAAACAGCATATCTCGCACTTGTAAGATCTATCCTAGAATACAGTTAAATCGACTGGGATTCATACAACATCAGTAACATTGAACGCGGTGGAAATGTGAAGCGACAAGCAGCACGCTTCATTACTGGGGACTACGAATTCCGAGGAGAGGGATGCGTTTCCAGGATGATACAGAGCAGACTGCAAAGTAGACGCAATATGAATAGACTGAGGTTCCTTTATAAGGTGATCGAGGAGCAGTTTCCGACTCTACCCTGCAATGCCATTTTGTCACCAGTCCGAGCTAAACGAAACATGAAAACTAGACAAAACAGTGGGTTTGAATGTAAAACGTATTTTAGAAATTCAAATAACTAACAACAGTTAATATTGTAACACCTATTAAAACCGAGCAGTTGGAACACTATTTTTTTCCAAAAGCATATATTGCGTGGAACAAACTAGAGGACAGTTATGTGCGAAAAGTAGGGATGGGGCTTCAAAACAGCTCTTCAAACATTCTAAAAATAAACGTGATAAATAGTGTTAATCATCATCTCTCGTCGCTTGCAATTGATGCTGTAACTGGCCCTGAAACGTACTTATTCAGATTCAGATAAGGCATATATACTGCTCAAAATAATTTAAGGATCATATCTTCTTTATTTCAGTACATTAAAGCTTGCATCATCGCACAAGTTTAAATACACAGTGCATACCAAAAATGGAAACTGTCTCATGTTTCTGTAATCTTCAGGAATATTTTACACCAAAAAAACAACAATGAAAATTGAGATTTTGAAATTTCAATAAAATGCTTTTTTTCACCCTAAATTGTTTTTCGGTATTATTTTAATAACTATTGATTCCTTATCAAACATTTGGCGATATTTCTTTAGAATTACTCTACAGATTAACCTGCAGTGCCAACTATGCAACTAGGCTTTGAACATGTACTTCATTTTGGATGGGATAAAAATTCAGCGTTTTTCCGAAACTGTTTGGTGTATGCATTTAAACTGCCCAAGAACAGTTCAATTTCGGGTGAAATTAAACTGTTGCGTCCATAGTTCCATTGCAGCTCTCGCCACCACTTCAGGAAACTGGTATGCTATGTAAAGTATTTACAACGGGCAGCAGGTTGCAGGGGTCATTTGTACAGGAATATTTCTAACTGGGGATTGTTTATATGTATGTTATTGTATTTAATAGATCATCTTGTTCTAATTCAAAATAAAGAGTAGCAACATATTCACTTGGTTGAAAAGAAAAGAAAATGTGTGAAAAATATGGCAAGGCATTCTGTGTTTAATTCTACATTTCTGTTTTGCTTATGCAGACAAATATGATGTGTGTTTCAAAGTCAAAACATATATTAAATAAAAATATTTCTATCCCTGTTACAAAATCAAACTTTATGAAGAAGGAAGTATTAAAATACGTCATCCAAGACCTCAAATACATTATTTCAGCATCTCCGTGGCCGAATGGTTAACGACGTTGCATTGTAAACCTTCGCCTCTCGCCGCTGCGGGTTCGAATCCCCACTGGGAGCTCGACTTGTAAGTGAGGAAGTGTCGATTTTTACGGATGGCGGAAGGTGTACAGTACTGGTTCTGCCGAGGAAAAGTGTGTGATCTGCCTCCACCGCAAAACTTGACAGTCATATATAACCTTACATGTCTTGAAATGACTTAAAAACACCATACAAACAAGGTTCCATTATCTTCTGTACATATGCATGCTTTGTATTTCTTTTTTATTAAATAAATATTGGTTAAACGTCAGATACCGTTGCATATATGTTATTTTGTATTTTCTGTATAATAAAAAGTGAAATAAAACATAACCTATTGTATACAAGTTTCTTTTACACATTTTCTTTCCTTATAAAACTGACCCATGTCTATTATATCTGTGTAATATAATACTCCTGCTGATCGGAGGTAGCCCATCATTTACGACCACTTGGAGTGGAAAGCTGTTATCCTAATCTAGGGCATTATTCACATTAGGGTCTAATCGGATACTTGGAAAGTGGAGAAAATTAAAAACAAACTGGTATAAAATGTTGAACTGTATAAAAAAACAGAAGAGAATAAATGTTTGAGACTGAATCTTAGTTCAGTTGATAATACATGGTATTACACCACACATGGTGGTAATTTACATGTGCGAAATAATGGAGTACATGTATAAACTGATACATATTGAGGGTAATTCAAATATGCCAAGTTAGTTTGCATCATAATAATATATTTTACTAAATATGCCATGTCTTCAAAAAGTCGCCAGAGCTAAGTAAACTTTGACTTTAAATTAGAACGGCCTGTTTTCGAGTCACGAAAGAAGCAACCACTTTTTTCTTGTAGATCATAATGCTGTCTGTGTACATGTACGATGTGCACTGTCTGTGTACATGTACGATGTGCACTGTCTGTGTACATGTAAGATGTGCACTGTCTGTGTACATGTACGATGTGCACTGTCTGTGTACATGTACGATGTGCACTGTCTGTGTACATGTACGATGTGCACTGTCTGTGTACATGTACGATGTGCACTGTCTGTGTACATGTACGATGTGCACTGTCTGTGTACATGTACGATGTGCACTGTCTGTGTACATGTACGATGTGCACTGTCTGTGTACATGTACGATGTGCACTGTCTGTGTACAAGTACGATGTGCACTGTCTGTGTACATGTACGATGTGCACTGTCTGTGTACATGTACGATGTGCACTGTCTGTGTACATGTACGATGTGCACTGCGCGATGTCTATATAAAGTAAGCGATATACCGCGTTAATTTGAACGCCTAAATTCCCGATTTCGCCATGAGCTGGTGAACATCAAGTTACAAAGAATGACACGCCTACAAAGAAAAAAGCGATTTAAATACAAGGTGTGTAGCTCTAGAGATACAGTAGTGGTATATAAAGCTAGTGGGTGTGTAACAAAAGCAAATAGGAGCTTGGTTTATTTCCAAATTCAAGCTACTGAAACATGGATTATCTAACATTGTTTATTAAAATACGCAATGCTAATTGGTTATTGGAGAGGTATTAAAATGCCAAATCAGTACCGCTGACGTCAAATACGTCACCGTTGTCATTTTAAACGCCAGAAAAAACACGTTAACCGTTGAGATGTCATTTAAACGACAGATGGAATGGAATGCGTTATTTTAAGTTCCAACAACACATTTAAATAGGATTTTAAGGCCAGTCAGACCGAAACGCAAAATAAAACCAAATATCTTTAAAGAATACGAAGCAAACGTTATCGTAAAAAGATCTGTGAGAAACAACAACAAATGTTTTAGTGAATCAGTGAAACACAGAAAAATTCAAAAACATTTTCTTTGTACAAACTACAGTGAAGTGGAACCATCTAAGAGAAGGTTCAGTCAGTGCGCCGACAGTACCGGGCTTTAAAAAAGCCCTATAAGCTTGTTACTCAATTTTTAACACTCTGTCTCTCTCGACGCGAATATGTAGATAAAGGCCCTGTGTTATAATTATCCAGATCCATATCCATGTTGCACATGCTTGACTTTGGTTCTAAACCATGCTTAAAAACAGTCCCATTGCTTTAGTTACACACCCATTAGCCTAATGGATAGACAGAGTAGCTTTAACAATGACAGAAGCAAAACATAAAATATACCATTTTCTGTCAAAAGAGTAATATTTCGTTTATTTTACATACTGTACATATAATAATAACAATAATAATAATAATAATAAAAATAAAAGTACATAAGTTGTCCATTTTTGTTTTGGCCCAAATTTGTATTATTATAAGTTACCCAGACAAGACTAGTTATCTTGCGTACGAGTTGTCTAAATCTATGAACACATTAACGTTTATAAGAACGTTCATGGTTATCCGGTGAAGATCGGGAATTTCCACACGAGGTATACGTGTTTTTATTTGAATCAAGACTCTGCCGAGGTTCCGATTAAACAATTATACCGAGGGTTGGAATTTCCCTATCTGAACCGGATACCCATGATTGATTATTTTTCTTGCATATCATTTATATTCTGGGCGTTGACATCGACAACTACTAATGTTTTGCATGTTTATTTACCCAATGCCGTCATGCAGCTTTCATTGTTGATTTCAGCGATCGCTTGACTTCTGTATACCCCTATGTGTAAGATCAGGATTTACCTCACCCATGTAAAACGCGGATAACCATATCCGGTATGCAAGAAAGTTACACATGGGTTCATCAGCAATGGTTTGATTCGGGGCTGCTATTAGTGATAATGTATTGCTTTCGATTTCCTACTGACACATAAAGGACATTTTGTAAAATGTTTTATTTACTGTAATTAATTTAATATGTTTCTTATTGTGTCAAGTAATCGGTGTATTCTTAGGTTAACTACTTCCCCTGGCTGTGTCCTTCGTATGGGACAGGGGAATTTCGTCGATCAGTTCATGGAATCGTATCTTGAATGTATCTTGAAAGACATTATATTAGAGACGTCATAATAACATAGTAGTGCCCTAGATCAAAGTAGATTCTGGTAAACACCAACAATATTGGCAGTTAAAGTTTTGCAGTTGCATTTAGCAGCAGAATGTTCTATCATCTATAGATTATTTTCATGACATTACCTTCATATGTATTGGAATAACAAACAAACAACGCAAATCGTAAATCAATACAAGCAACAGTGCACATTTTTCTGTCCCGTTGACTTCCGACTAACATCTTGTGAAACATTTTGAATATAGTAGTCCGTCGATTCCAAATACATAAAGGTTAAGATCTCGATGAATGAGGGGATTTGCCGACTATGTACGATTGAGCCAGTGGACGTAAACTTGGCTGTCCCGTGAATCATTTATTGATGTCTGTGTTCCGGGCACGTTAAGTAATCATTCGGATTTATTCAATAGTAAGATTAGGGCCTGGTTATTTAAAAGTGATTAGTACTGCAGTAAACTATGCGTGGCAAACATGCGATATTTTATTTGTAATAGCCATTGCTAACAGTAGAAACTTATTTTCGGAACAGACTGATAAGGGGTAAGTAATATTTATAGCATAATTTTTCGAGTATATGCGATTTATACTGCAGGCCCGAGAGTGCAGTATAAATTGCATACTAGAAAAATATGCTATAAATGTTTTGTACCAGAGCAATTTATCCAATTACGCATGTGCCAGAAGTTTTAGGGCGTTGCAGTTTTCAGTAAAAACAACAGCTCGATCCAATTAAGAAATAGCATTATCACGCGACATGAGCATGACCCATTTTTGATTACTGTAGCCAATCGCCTTTGTATATTATCGGACAAAGGCAATGTCAAGGAGTGCTGTTTAGTCGTTTTGATTGACAATTTGTGTGTAAATTACAACAGCGCGCGCGTAAAATTGAGTAGACCATGGTATAACTGCCGAATCTGTCATTTATAGCACGGCTGAAATATACCGGCATTTATAGCACGGTTTAGGCTGAGACCTTCAGGTTTATGAAAAATATGTCATAAGAAAGAACAAAGGAATACCATTACAGCTATGGTACAATATTGTAGAGTGTACAGTAATACTGTGGGTTCTGTCTCGTCTATGTCTGTAACAGGATAATTCCTAATTCCTAATCTTTATTAACAGAAAGGGCTTCTTTGATATGAATAGCTTTTGACACAGACGGAATCAGATGGAAAACATTTTGCTGAGATCAAACACCTTATAGATAGACATAACATTTTAGAAATGTAATTGTAAACCATTTGACAGGAACAAAAACGTTAAATGATTGGCTAAACTTGATATTTTACAAGAGATATTGCTTCTACACTAAAAAATAGTTGTTTCTACGGTATTTCTATAAAAACAAAAACAAAAGACTCACCAAATGAAGAATATCTCGTCGAGCTAGGATGTTTGTACGCCTGTCCGTATGTTTTGCTTGAAGGTATACTTTTTAAATATCTCGCGCTTTGTTGTTCCATATTTGGACTCAACATACACAACAAAAAAGTTAACCGCACATTGTCAAGAGTTTGAATAGGGCGAGGTTCAGTTTCTTAACGACGAGATAACCATCTCTTTGGGGATTTTTACGCATGCATGTGTGATATTTAAGGTTTAGTCTATTAAAATATGGCGGTTGCGAGACGTCTTCAGAAACGTTGCGGGAAAATTGCTTATGAGGCTCAATACGGGGTCCTTTCTATTATTCAAGGCATGGGAGTCATGATTCTAATGTAGTGCTTCGCTATGTCTACTATCGTTTTCTCGATTTGAGGTTAGACCGATAGCTGTAACTTATTAACATAATGATTAGGCATTCAATCTAATTTTCTCATCTAGACTAGATTCTATAAAGTTACCTTTTGGAACGAGTGTATTTAGCCAATTCTAACTGTTTATTCTTATCGCGTGTTTCTTTGAATATGTTTCCGGTAACCATTTTCTTGGATGTCTATGTCCGTTGCATTATGGGTTGTTTACTATAGCAACGCTGTGCGCGCTAAGTTTAAATCGAGTTGTAAATACTTTTTAAACACTCATTTCACATTTAATAAAGGTCAGATTGTTATCCAATGTAAGTGTTTTACGTAAAAGTCATTCACTTATTAATATTGTTTATTGTTTACTATAGTTTAATGGTAGAATACTTTGTAATTTCAGTCTTTAGTTAGTAGGAAACGCATACATATTGCATTGTGCGCTTTTGTGCGACTTTGATGTTGCGCGTTTTACTATGTATTTCGTTATGCAATGTTTGTGTGGCGTTCCTCACACAAGCAATTCTTGTGCGGCGCACATTTTTAGGGACGCTTAGATATAAGGAAAGGTCAACTGCGCACAAGGACTCCGACTTCCATTGAATTTCCATCATCACTGATTCATTCACTCATTGATAATTTGTTTATCTAATATCTCTACTGATAGGGAACAATTATTTAGAATTTGTTTATAATAATAAGTACTAAAAGACCATTGGTCTGTTTTAAAGAGAGCATATTTTATTTATCATAGTTTGAAGTAATTAAAGGGACACTTTGAATATTACTCTTTAATCTAAGTCATTTGATAATATCTATTAGATTCACTATTCATAATTGTTGAGTCTTATATCTAGTCAAGAATTGTTTCATTCGTTAAATATTATATTTACTTGATGATAGTAATATTTCAGCATTTCCTAGAGAGAGTATTAAAAGAAGGAAACATTCACATGAGTAGTTCAATTATTTATCTTCCTTGTAAATTAATATGAAATTATTTTTTTTATATCGGAGTCCATTTTATTTAACACTTTAACTAGGCTACGGGTACAATGTGCCTTTTAGCGAAACCAACATTGCGACTGGTTTACCCCGTAATAGAGACAACAAATCCACATCAATAACTCGTCAGTCCCAACATAGGGTTGAATTTAATGACACTGTACACGAATATGCCAACAGCCCTGTTGAGATTCTTATCCTAGATCAACAGGAAATATAACCTCCAAGAACACCTACAATAACGGGTATCCAGAAGCAAGACTCCATCATCAACAGCCCTCTCATTTTGCTGAAAATGATCAATAACATAGAAATACAACTTTTGACAGGAGTCAAACTTCAACCAATAGACAATTTCATGGTCATCATGTGAAACTGCTAGCATTCAATGGAAAGGATAGTTGGAAAGTGTGGATCGACATATTTGACAACTAGACAATACTGGGATGAGGAAACCATGTCAGACCAGCTTTTACCACAGATCCAAGGTGAAGCAGGCGAGTTTGTTTTCACTCAACTTCCAAAACCAGTATTGTCGTGATATCCAACACTAGTTGAGGAGCTAAATAGTCGTTACAGAGAGGTAGAAACTTCAAAGACTTGTGCAGCAAAATTCTCCCGAAGAGTCCAGAAGATTGGTAAAAAGGCTGTAGAATTTGCAGCTGATTTAAAACGAGTATACGATAGGGCACACCAGGAGAGAGACAATGGCACACGACAGGAAGGTCTAGTAAGAAAGTTTATGGATGGTCTTCGAGACGCCGATACAAGGTTTGAGGTTGAGCATCACAAAGAATCGGACTATATAGATGATACAGTCTACCATGTAGTGAACTTTATTCAGACAAGGAGGCGCAGTTCTCCAGACTTTTACGCAGAGAAGAAAGTGACGAAGTATGCACGAAGGTCAAATATGGACGGGCATTGTAGTAGTGAGGAAGACAACATTGACGATAGTGAGACAGAGGAGCTTGAGTATGCATGTAGAGTACAAGTAAAGGACATAAAGTACGTCAAAAATCAAAGCTACCTGCCAAAGAGATGCCCATTAAGCAGAAAGAAACTGAGACCCCAAAATGTGCATAAACTGAGAGTAACAAGTTACTCCAACAGCTGTTGGAAAAGATAGAAGAGCTAACACAGGCTAATCAACAGAATAAACAAATTAAAATTTCATCAAGGAGTCAGGTATCCAAGAGATATACTAATAGCAGACTTACATGTTACACCTGTCAAGAGAAAGGACACTATGCCGGAGAGTGTCCAAACAAAAGGGAACAGGCCTCTGGTTATAGACACACTCAACAGAATAAAAGAGGTTACCATGAGCCCATCAATTCGCATGTAAAAACACTAAGTCATTTAAACTAGAACGTCAGTATCATCAAGGCCAAAGGGAGGTCCATCCTATCAATGCCAAAGTGAATTTGAAAGTTTCAAATCTTTTAAAAGGAGCAAGACATTAGCTGATGGAGTGAATGTCTAGGGTTTTATTCAAGGTCACCGGATAATATTTACAGCGGATAGTGGCGCATCAAAAACAAAAACAAAAACATCAAAGCAACTGTTAACAAACCCAGAGAAGGAGATTGAAGCGGTCCCCACTCATCTCACTGAACTTTATGAGAAGGCCGTAAAGGGTCAACATCTGAAGAAAAAACAAAGTGGCTTATATGCGTATTAGATTCAAGGACAGTTTTTCAAAACATGACCGGGATATAGGTCTCACCAGTCTAGCTGAACATTCCATAGAGACAGGTGACGCCCTACCAATCCAGCAAGAACCAAGAAGAGTTCCATTAGCTTTCGCTGATGAAGAGAAAAGGGCGATTGAGGACCTTCTCGCAAAAGGAGTGATAAGAAAAAGCACATCACTATGGGCTAGCCCTATCGTCCTTGTCAGAAAGAAATCAGGTGCAGTCAGACCTTGCGTTGATTATAGGCGTGTCAACGCGTTAGTGAAACCAGATGGTTAACCAATGCCGAGAGTTCAAGACTGCTTAGACGCTGTAGCAGGTGCAACATTATTTAGCACATTTGATCTCACTAGTGGATATTTTCAGATTCCTCTCAAGGCTGACGACATTAAACAGAGTGCTTTCATCTGTAAATGTGGACACTTTGAGATGGTTAGAATGCCTTTCGGACTAAACAACGCAGCATGCACTTTTCAACGTACTATGGAACTTGCATTACAAGGTCTTCAATGGTAAACTTGTTTGATATACATTGATGATGTCATTTTATTTGGGACAATCTTTGATCAGCTCATGGAGATAGTAATACAAGTATTAGAGAGAAGAAAAAAGTAGGGCTAAAGTTGTGTCCAGACACGTTTGAACTATTACACGAAGAAGTCGTTTTTTTTGGTCATGTCGTGTCTTGTAATTGTGTACAATCCAATCCACTAAACATGCTGAGACAATAGAGTGACCAACACCAACTATTGCAAAACAGGTAAAGCAGTTTGTCGCCATGAGATCTTATTGCAGAATGTTTGTAAAGAATTTTGCAAAGATAGTAAGGCCTATGGTTGATCTTACGAAGATGGGTAAATACTTCAAGTGGGATGCAGCATGCGAGAACGCATTTGAAAACGTCAAAGCGATTTTAGTTAGTTCCAAGATTATTGGATATCCACCTCAAGATGGCAGGAAATTTGTTCTTGATGTAGACGCATCGGATTTGGGTATTGGCGGTGTTCTTCACCAAGTACATGAAGGAAGAGAACGCGTATTGTAATATGGTAGTAGAGCACTCAACAAAGCGGAGGGGAACTACTGCATCACAGAGAAGGAGCTTCTGGCTATCAGATACTTCGCAGACTATTATAGACAGTATCTGCTAGATAGGCATTTCCTAGTGAGAACTGATCAGCAATCATTGGTGTGGCTTTTTAAGCTTAAAGAACCTAGAGGGATGAAAGCACGCTGGATAGAGATTTTGACTCAGTATGACTTCTCTATTGAATACAGACCTGGTAAGAAACAGAGATATTGGGATGCTTTGTCGAGGTGTGAAATCCCAAAGGATTATGACTGTCCTCTACAAAATACCAACGAACCACTCAGGTGTGGACCTTGCAAGAAATGTAATAAAAATATTAGAGGATATGATGCACTAGGTCTACTATGATCATGTCGAGTTCCCTGTGCCAACAGTTTCACTAGAAAAGGCATATAGTAGTTATCTAGAGCAGATAGATCGGGTAGTTAGAATAACCCATCAACAGGAAATCAGCGAACAGTCTGGCCCGTCTAACAAACACGATCCAACAAACAGCAAGACTTCATAAACTGACTATAAATGGTCATTGGCTGGTGGTCAGCAACTGGCAGATATTAGACTTCTTCAAGAAAGCAACCATGATATAGCACCAATTCGTCATGCAAAACTCGAGAGTAAGAGACCAAGTAGTGAGGGCGTATTATTTAATCCAGCTTCTCGACATTATTGGGTACTTTGGGACGTCCTAATTGTGAAACAGTGTATACTATTTAAGAAGTTCGGCTGTAGTGAACATTGTCAATTTGTTGTGCCACAGTGCATGAAGAAAGACATGTTATTCCAAATGCATAGCTCCATTATATCTGATCATCTCGGTTGCATGAAGACAAATGAGAAATTACTACAGCGCTGTAAATGATATTCCATGAAAGAGGACGTCGGGATACATGTGAAACATTGTGATACTTGCGCAGCAGATAAAAGAACAATGAATATGCCAAGAGCCCCTATGGTTCGATCACTACTGGAGCACCATTGGATGTAGTAGCAACCGATTATTTAGGACCTCTCCCCCATATCACCGCGTGGTAATCGGTATATCCTACTACTAAACAACCATTTCAGCAAGTATGTATCGGTTCTTTCAGTGCCTGACCAGACCGCTGAGGTGTGTGCACAGATGATTCTCAACGACTATATCTCTCGATGCGGATGTCCTTTGTCCATTCATAGTGACCAAAGGAGAAACTACAAAAGCATGGTATTTAAAGAAATGTGTCAAATGCTCAAGATCTGGAAGACGAGAACAAGTTCGCGAAACCCCAGGTGTAACGGTCAGTCTAAAAGGTTTAACCCAACACTTCTTCGGATGGCCAAAGCGTATGACTGTATGTGTCAAACAAGCAGAGTGGGACCTACACCTTGGTTGTCTTGCGGGAGCTTACCGAGCTACCCCAAACGAAACAACCGATTTGACGCCGAACTTACTGACCATGGGTAGAGAGGTTATATTACCATCCGAACTAGTTTTCTGTAGTTTAAGAGCTAACGACAATGAGCAAATGACATTGTATGTCGACTATGTTAATTTGCTATGAGGTAGAATGCAACACGCGCATGGGGTTGCGCGAAAACATCTATCGTCATCCGTGAAACGAAATAAAGAGTTATGCGACGCTAAAGTGGCTCTAAATAAGTACGAAGTATGGGACCTGGTGTGGTATATGCAGAAGCAAGCAAAGTTGGAGTAGCACACAAGCTCGAAAGGACTTATGCAGTCCATATGTAGTGAAAACGAAGACATCACAAGCAAATTTCATTATCCAGATGGATAAGAATGGCAGTAGTGACAAACGTGCTCATCACAACAAGCTAAAACCATATGAAGGGATCACACTACCGAGATGAATTTTGCAAGTGAAGAAGAACTGGAGTAAGAACAAAGGGATTACCAGTAGGGAATAAAGCTAGAAGTCAAGATAGGAACTAGCTGAGAGAGTAAATTATTGTAATCAAGTTTTAAAGATGTGTATGATGTAATACATTCATCTTTCGTTCGTTTGTAAATTTATGTTTTGTAAAATGTGTATTTTGATCTACAATTAGTACCTGAAGTATATAGTTGAAATGTAGCAATGGAAATTATGATTTCCCTAGGTGTAAATAGATGTGAGTCAACCGGTGTATACTGAGAAAGCAGTTCATCACAGATTCAATGAGAGGTGTTTCAACAGGTAATAATTATGCTAGCAAACAAAGAAATAAAACTATCACCTTTTCAGAGTTTTATTAGTCGACAAGATGAATGCTGAGAAAGCTGTTGCAGAATTCAAAATGATTCAACACAAAATCGATTTAAGAAGTAAATAGTGAAATAAGTTATAATATTAGTGGACTCGACCAAGCTGAGACAGCGCAGTCGCATAGATCCATTGATTCAACGTATAATCTGATAAGAAGATTATGTAAATATGTAGAACACAAAATAGTAGTTAACGTTAGTGATAGAAACTATGCCATATTCATAGTTTGTACCGTAACTAGTGGACCGACTAAGCTGAGGTAGTCGTCGCAGGACTCCACTTCGATCAACGCAGAAAATATGGGAATTTATACTGGTGACGGCGGACATGACACGAAGCTAAGACGAGAAATAATCAAGTTACGGTGTATGCAGTAGTATGAAGATGTGTAAATAATTACACGGGTTAGTGTAACCGGCAGAGGGTGGGTCATTACGACAGTTATGCTAAAAGAGTCCTGGATAAAGATAAAGATGGGCGAAGGATGTTAGAGATATATATAAAGACCACTGACAAACAAAGATAAAGATTTTATGTGAAAGAGAGAAGGGTCTAGAATAGTTGCAGTTAATTACACCACCAGGTCACTTGAAGTTTTAGTTTACCATCAGAACGGTCACAGAAGTAAGATGTAAGAGACGTATACCATGATCAAGTGGCAGTAATACCAATGAGAATGACAACAACACCACAGATGTGTCTTATGATTTTATTTTTGTAACAACATACATATGTTATATGGTTATTAAACTGGATTCAACCAAATAGGACACGAGTTGAGGTTTATCATGTCATTCAAGAGGTCTAAACTTCTGTTTACAATAATCATATCACTACAACGATTTCTTTGTTTGTCTTCTTCAGAACAACCATGAGCGATAGAGGGCGTCGGGCATACCAGTGCCTTAAGTGTCTACATCGGTATGACAAAATATACATAGAAGCGAGGTATAGGGTGATATATCACATCATGAAGCACCGTATCAACCAAGATGAGGCCTTTTCATTGTGGATTGTGCCTCTTTCGATTTATGAAGTGTGGGGGGGGGGGGGAGGTGCTGGCTCACCACAACGTTCAGGAAGCACCGGTTCATGCTGCGTGAGAAAGGCGTAGTGGACACCCCAAAAATGCTTGTCACCAACAAGAATCCATCATCTGGTAGCTTTGCCTGCAGAAGCTTCAAAACAACAGGAAGTTCATTTGGCTGCGCAGGCAGGAAATGGCCATGGTAGATATGAAAGATGTCCTCCTGTCTCTTACTGCCCTGCTGAAGCCTGCGCAGCCAAAGGACCATCTTTCACCACAGAGATCCTACAAAAGGACGAAGAAAGATCGACCATCTCCGAGAAAAGTAAATAAGGAAAATAGATGGAGGAGGCTATAATTTACCATACTTACGACATAGAGGAAATTTCCAGTACATACACCATATAGAGGACATTTCTAGTACGCATATAGACATAAACCATATAGAGGACATTTCTAGTGCGTATATCTACATAAGCCATATAGCCGAAAATTCTAGTACGTATATCTACATTGGGGGCATTTCTACATAGACGACATTTCTAGTACGTATATCTACATAAGCCATATAGAGGACAATTCTAGTACGTATATCTACATATATACGTATATGACCTCTGTCAGAACACATGAAGGCATCATCTCCCTAAGAGTCCAAACATTGTCGTCATGATCCCTCTCCCCATTTAGGAGTCTTTGCCTTCTGGGAGATACAGGCTCCAGCGTTGAACAACATATTCCAAAACTTCTGTACCTCACTTTACGGATACTGCTATTTCTAGGTTGTGGGTTTTGCACCATTACCAAGCCAAGTTAGACGTTGGGTGGTAATACATGCTGCAATAAAACAGTCTCCATATCTCTGATCGTCATTTTGATTGGCAGCTTGTCTGTTGTTGTCATTACTATCATCATCATCATCACTATTTCTTTCGTATCCACCAGTTGCTATAGCCTGTCTTGCATTATCATCACTATCATCTTTATCATCACACTAATCATCATTTGCATTATTTCCTCCACATGGATCTGACTGGCACCTACAGAGACTAATTGACCTTCTTCTGTCAGCAGTCTTTCATTCTCATCAATTTCGTGTAAATCATCTGACCAGTTTGATTCTACTAAAGATCCGTCAAAATTCCAATTTTTATATTCAAAAAAATGTAATAAAGTATCCATTTGTTCTCTGGTGACTTTCAACATTATTTCTCGTTTTTCATCCAACACTAGAAGTGTACTCACTTTCTGGAGGGAAATGTTTATTGAAGTGGGGAGAGGGAAAGGGATTATGCCTTACTGATAAACATAGAAATATGAACATTGAAATAAATAATACTCTTTATATATTTTTCTTTAATTGTATATCCTTACATCATGTACATAAATTATTGGTAAGTTCCGCATTAATTATCAGTCAAGATCTAGTTTACACATTACTGAAACCCCCACTGTCAAGGATAGTGAACTACCGTTGCACTGAAATACTATGTCCTTGGAATAGTTGGCCTAGTTCTGTATATGTTACTCACCATGATGTCCAATTTGCAATCCCTTGTTTATGAGATGTGGATGCAACGCAAGATTATAGCCTTGTATCTAGTTATCTTATTATCACAAATTGTTATCTAATTAATCTCTTATAAACATAAAAGGTGGGTGGAATGTAACAACCAGGTACTATATAAATTAATGTAAGCAAGATTATTTCAAGACTAAGCTTCATCGGATATACACATGTATTCATTTTATTATGTTGAATTAATTACTTATACTGCTGTAATTGTAATAATGATTAGACATTCTTTGGAAATTATTTAATATTTTATCTGTAGAAATGGAACTACATAATGCAGGCGATGACCTTGAACTAATTAAAGACAAGGCTAAACATGGATTTTCTAGGAGTATACACTGAACAAAATTTCTAAGTATCAACTTTTGTATCTTAACTAATTTTCTTATTTTAAATATATTTTAGAATAGATATATGATAGTATTTTGTTTTGACCCATAGTTTGCAAAACATTTAGTTTTTGTTTAAATTGTTACATTTTTTGAGAGTTACCCTCCCTTTACATGAAAACATGAAATGTGCTTATAAAACACATAACATGAGTCAAAGATCGCTTAAAGATATAAAATTCTTAAAATTGGTATGAAATAATAGAAAAAAACATAAAAATTGACCCATTTATCGCAGACTTTTCGTCTATAAAAAAATGAAATATGGATAATCTTAAATTACATCCCTTTCAATTTAATATTGTTTAAATTCAAGTAACTGTAATTCAGCGTTAACATTAAATATTTCGAAAATTTCTTTTGCAAACGCATTTGTAGTGGTAATGCTAGTAAAACATGATGTCAAAATAATTTAGAAACTTGTATATTTTAGAATTAGGAACATAGAAAGCTTCACTAATTCGAAGTACTTAATAAGTACTTAATAAAATCCTATATACCCAGTTGTATAAATCTTATAACTTATTTCTAAGAAAACACATTGACTTAAAATATTTAAAATATGTTCATGCTATCAGAGCAGACGATTTACGCTCGTTATTTTGCAGTTTAACCGTATCTCTAATCAAGCTCAAAATACACAAAACAATGAGAATATTATCGACATATTCTTAGGTAGATACTTAGCAATTTGGTTTAGTGTACATAAAAGTAAATCTGACTCTGGTTCGCCTTTCAAGGGTAGAAATCAAAAACGAAACCTGCAGGAAAAACAATCTGTATGTGGAACTATTATGTTTTATGCTGAAAATGAACAAAACAAAATAAAAAAATCTTCAACAAGATTGATCAGTGCAAATTGACTAAGAGTGAAAAAGCTGATCTTGTTCACACCAACCGCATAAAGCATTGTATTCTTGCACAGCAGGTTAAGGGTTAACATTGCTATTCATGTTTTATTATATAAAAGTTAAACGTTTTAATTATCAAATTATCTTAATGTTCAAATGTTCTGGTCATTATGATCAATCTGCAATAATGTAAATAAGTTTGTGTTATTATGCTGTTTTAATTCTTTACAATATGCCTATAATATAGTCTAATTACAAAATATCAGAGATTCTGGTATTCTTGATACCTTATGCTAGTCAGCACCTATGCAGTTTAGAGGCAAGCATTTTTAAACACTAATAGTTTGAGTTCGGTGTATTATCAGCTGTTCATGGTAAGCCCTGCCTTTATCTGCTACCGGCCATGCATATTAAATCGGGTTGTTTTCTTACTTAAATTTCGATTCGGTGGTTCCTCTACTCCGGCCGATAAAGGCTCTGGGTATTGTTTAACCACCCATAGGATATGTTGTCTGCTTTTTAATTTAGTCTTTTGTCTGTTACTTGTGATGCGCAGGATTCATAACCGCTGCTCCCAACTAAATTCCATTTTGTTTATTTCGCTCTTCGGGGTATATAATTTTGTTAGATACTGAGACCATACGTCGCTGGACATGGGGTGGGGTGTAATAAGTATAAAGGTCGCTATGTCCACCGCCATATGCATGCCATCTTCGGAATGGTTAAAATTCTGTACTATTGAGTTTATGAATATTGAGTTCTGCTTAACCCGGGGCTAGGGGGCTTGCAGGCATATTTCACTACCGTGCATAAAAAGTCTCAATCAAACCGAGACTGCAATATTTCGTATGTATCGTGTTCGGCCGTTTCCAAAGGTCCACTCTCATACTTTTGATATACTCATTTGACATTTATTAAAGGTCAGATAGTTTATCTAATGTAAGTGGTTTATGTAAAGATCATTCATTTATTTATATAGTTTAATGTTTACTATAGTTTAATAGTAGAATACGTTGTAATTTCAGTATTTAGTTAGGCTAGTAGGAAAATCGCACATATTTCATTGTGCGGTTTTGTGAGACTTTGGCGTTGCGCCTTTTACTATGTATTTCGTTATGATTATGTGGCGTTCCTCGTGGCAATTCTTGTGCGGCGCACAGTTTAAGGGAGCTTAGTATATAAGTAAAGGTCAATTGCGCACAAGGACTCCGACCTCCATTAAATTGTCATAATCACTGATTCATTCACTCATAGGTAATTTGTTTATCTAATATCTCTACTGATAGGGAGCGTTTATTTAGAATTTGTTTATAATAGCAAGTACTAAAAGACCCTTGGTCTGTTTTAAAGGGAGCATCTTTTATTTATCGTAGTTTGAAGTAATTAAAGGAACACTTGGAATAATACTCTTTAATCTAAGTTATTTAAAAAAGATCAATTAGATTAACAACTCATAATTTGTTGAGTCTTATATCTTGTCAAGAATTGTTACATTCGTTAAATATTATATTTACTTGTTGATGATATTGATATTTTAGCATTTCCTAAAGAGAGTATTAAAAGAAGGAAACATTCACACGAGTAGTTCAATTATTTATTTTCCTTGTTAGTTAAATATGAATAGTTTTTTTTATAGCGTTTTATTTATTTACAAGTATACTATAGGAGTCAAATTTTATTTAACACTTTAACGAGGCTACGGCTACAATGTGCTGGTAGGCTACCACTTGAACCACCAGCGCGTTACAATACTATCATAAGAGACATTCTTCTCACGTCTATTTTGAACTGTACCGCGCCGGATGTTCGTCAGGTATTTGACCGCAGTTAGTTTTTACTTATAAGTTGTGTATTGAAAAAGTATTTTGAGAACTCCTGTACTCCTGTATTCTTCGATTTGTTTTTATTACATAACTCATGGTTATTCATGGGATGCTACATACTCTATGACCATGCGATCTATACTGAACAAAACAAGTTAGCACGACTGTTTAGGGACATAAATTAAACATACATAATTGTTTGACGATATTAGAAATACCAGGTAAGGATGTGATTTTCAGAAAAGTGTTATGATTTTATTATTTTCTAAGTGAAGTATCATAATCTCCTCCCATATATAAAAAACAACTTATTTCATTATACAAACGTATTGCTTTGAACAAATTTAATGTGTTTGGCATTGACAAGAATTACCCATTCTTTCGATATTCACAAACGATTGTTATTCTCAAACAAAACCATTCCAAATTTCGTAATTTTAAAATTACCTCCCTTTTCATTGAAATGAGAACGATTTTCGATAACCTATAAAAGTATGATCCCATCATATTTGCTTTATTTTATCAACGACTTTGTTTACAAATGACTTGGTCATATCTATGTCACTTTATCATTGACCCGAACATACACGGCTGTGTATCCCGTCTATGGAGGTGACATGCATTTTATGTGCTAAATTTATTTTGCTCAGTATATTTTTAAGAATATACTTGATACTTTAAATAATTGATAGATGCTTACGATTTAGATTTCAAACAAGCTGTCATAAATCAGCGTGTCAAGCTTATTTAGTGAAAACACCACTTACCAGCTTCACATGTAAATCGCTTTTTGGTGCTTTTTGACAAATGGGGTCGTTCACATTTCTCCGGGTATTACCTTTGATACCGAACTATGCCGAAGTTATTGTAAACAAAAATGGCCGATTCACTGTATACAATGTAACTTATGCTGGTTTCTTTGAATGGGGAATGCAAAGCTACTTCGCTATAACCGATAATTCGATATCCGTTTTTTTTTAAAACAAAGGAGCTGGGCGGAAAATTGAAAAAACTTCGCTCAATCCGAGAATTAGCAAGAACCACCGAGTTCGCTTTAAGTGAGCTTTACTGTATTTTCCATAACAAAAACTCACGTTGGTGTTTGACTTGGGGTATAACAGTGTTTGTCATTAATAACTGACTTACTCTCTAAGAAATGTTTAGAACTATTTTATTGATTTTCTGATTCAATTTGGAGGCAAGCGTATTTAAAGGGAAACAGGAGGCTAACCTCCCTAAAAGGACATAGGCGGCAATCCTCTTTAAAGGGACACAGAAGGCAAGCCTCTTTAAAAGGACACTGGAGGAAAAATCATTTAAAGGGACATAGGCGACAAACCTTTTTAAAGGAGACAGTAGGCAAGTCTCTTTAAAGAGACATAGAAGTCAAACCTCTTTAAAAGGACGCAGCCTATTTAAAGGAACACTTTAAAAGGATGCGGCCTACTTAAAAGGAACATGACAATCTTTTGGTAAACTCTCAGCGTCGGGAGACATATAGTTTTTGGTCATTCTGTCTTCCCGGCCGTAACAAATAGGTCAGCGAGACCAGAGTTATGGCCCTTGATTTAATGAAAATTGTTATATTTTGTCTTGTAAACACTCTTGCACCTAGATTTTGTATTCGATCTTACCAACATTGTCCAATGTCGTAATATTGATATAGAATCTGACGAGTTAGATAAACGCCAATATGGAATAAACAGTAGAACTATGGTCCTTGATTTAATGACAAGTGATATAGTTTGCGTTGTCAACACTCTGGAACCTTCATTTTGCATCTGATCTTTACCAAACTTTGCCAGTATCTTACTATTGATAAAAGCTCGGACGAGTTTGAAATCAAAGTACCGAAGGTACTGAGAGCATGGTGAACTATGATGAAAATGCGTCTTAGAATAAGGTCGTTGACAATGAAACCGGAACTGGATTCAAAATCCATACTGTTAGTTTACAACAGTTTTGATAAATCCTGAACGAGATTTGAGAAACCGCGAATCCTGCTTTCGGGATGGATTCGTGCAGATTCAAGACGGACCATTCGGAACACTCGGCCAATGATGCTACGAATAACAACTGATCAGGCCTAAAAAGTATTTGTTTCAGGTAATATCTTAAAAAAAAAATAGGTAGGATAGGGATTTTTTTTTATTGATTTGTTTTTTCCTCCAGCTTTGGATGGCTGAAACAGAACCTTGGCTGGACCATGGAACAAGGTGTGTATTGAAAGTTCCATGCAGTAACTGTTATTTCATTAAATAAATAAGAGATTCAGTAGTAAATAAACTTAATAAACCTGACAATCCTGAATTACTAATCAAAAGCTGTTCTTGTGTACACTGGTCACAGATAATGTTTGCCATTTGCAGGCTTTGAAGGACAGATTTAAATTCAGTGATTTCAAGACATATTAAGGCTTTAAATATTATAATTTACCCAAGGGTTAAAATATTCATAAAGACCAGGCATTCACAATTTATTTTTATTTACCAAGTAATTTATATTAACTTGTTCACTAGGGTTAAACAACAAACCACATTAAAAATACATTCACAAAATATTGATGACTATTCAATATTTCTGTGTGTTTACTCAATTTATTATTTTGTTCATGATGACGCTGACATCATTTCATTCATTTATATTTACATTTCTAATGCAAGATCTTGTATAACACATACAAAACTATAAACATCCATTCGACCATGAATCACATTTTAACTGCTTTACGCGCTGTTAAAACTATGACGTTTCAAGAAAAAACAAGTGACGTGTGACGTGAGTATACCATAGAAGGTTAGGAAGGCGAGGCTAAACGTTTATGCTGTCCCATTTGCCGTGATAAATATAGGTGAGTTCTGTTCATATAAAAAGTATCATCAGTCTTGGTTTAAAAATATATATAATTACTAGTTAGACTACTCCAGGCATACTGTACACACTCTCCTAACTATCCAGTCATACTAAAACATCTCTCTTAAATACCCCGATAGCTCGCACTGGCTGATTGTAATATGATACACAATAGTACATACACTACAGGTGTTATTCTGCATTTTTATAAATTAAGGGAAGAAAATGGTTGAGAAACGGGACATATGGGTATTGATTGAGTACAATAATAATATAAATATAAGGAATATATTTTGATGAACGCCTTTGTCCGAAAGCTAATAAATTGAGTAAAAACATAGAAAGGTTTATTGTACAGATCCCTATGGGCCACACAAGTAGAAGCAAACCTTTTTTAAGGCCTCAGATTATTGAGATAAGGCCAAAAAAATAGGTGTGTTTCCCCTCGGCCGACCGACCCTAAACTTGTTTAAGCAAAAACAAACCCTACCCGCCTACCCTATTTTATCTAGAGCTGCTAGTAGGGGAAACACACCTCTTTTTTGGTCTAATACAGATTGTGTATCTTATGTTTTATTTGTATATCACTAATTGTTTCTTATTCATTCAGATTCATTTATAATATCAATAAATCAATGCTATACGGAACTACATTATTGCTCAAAACTGTTTTCAGTTTTAGCATTTGATTATAACGTACGGATTTACCAAACCAGATTCATCAAACCGGTTTCGGTTTTATTTATTTTTCATTTTTGTTTTTGCATGGTGTTTTACGCCATTTATCAACAGATCAATTAGGTTATGGCGGCCAGTTTAATTGGTGGAGGAAGACCTTAGCCATTTGAGACGAACTCAGATACCAAATTCCCCGCCATTCTGTCAAAGGTACGCAAAGTCATCTAATGGGATTCAATTTCGGTACAGTCTGGCACAATCACGCGTTCTGTTCTGTCACACATGTAAAAGACCACATATATTTACGATTACATTGTTCACTGTAATGACCTCTTCTCAAAGAGACGAACGGGAATGGTTACCGTCCGTGTTATCGAGGTATAGACAGTCGATGTGTACCAGTAGGGTACCAGATGAAATTTCGCGCGCAATTGGAGAAGGAATTACAAAGGATAGTTGCTTATGCGATAACCATTACTGACCAAACCTATTAAATAGTATATGAAGACTATAAAGGCCAGGTCACAACATATATGTATAGTTCTTAAATATATAAATCCAAGAAAGATGGAAGATATGCGTTTGAAGGTGTGGCAAGAGAACTAAATTGTGGAATTGTTAAAGTATCAATGAAATTAATATCGTTATTGTGAATTAATATCTAATAAAATTATATGGAAGAATAAAAGTGATCCTTAGCAAATTGTGGGTAGTACATTTTTTTCACAAATAATACACACCAGAATTAGCGCCCTTGTTTTAATGAATTAAGTAAATGCTATATTTTGCCTTGTAAACAATATAGGACCTTGATTTTGCGTCTCTACTTCATAACACACTCGTCTGGAGGAACAATTAACATATACACACATACATACATACACTTATAGCTCATATGAGAGAGATCAAATTTAAGCTTTAAACCTTACATAGCTATATTAAGACAGTGACAATGAAATGTGTCGAAAGTTGGGGATATTGTGAATTCAGTAAATATATTAAAATGAGATCATTTGAACTCACCACGGCAACTTTCGAAACTTGGGATCTTGTAAGAGATTCACGTTCACAAAGCAGAATTATATATAGGGACAAATATTTGCGAACTACCAAGGACAGACAACCTTCGGACGAACTACGGCAGGGCGCCTAGCTATGATTAGAGACACAGAAATAAAACGTATGCATTCTACTCCTAAAAAGGGTATCTGCAACACTCTCACACACACGCACATACACACATACACACACACACACACACCTACACACACATCACAAAACACTTGAGAGGGTACATGATATCCACGGGAGGAACTTCCGGTAAACTCCAAGGTAATCCAAAACTACATAAAACTGACATGCCACTACGTACAATTGTTAACGGACGAAACCATTCCACAGAAAAGATGGCAAAAATAGTCGAAAATGAACTTCGCGCTCATGTTACCTCATTGCCGTCCTATATTAAAGATACCACGGATTTCCTAAATAAGTTGGGGAACATTAAACAACCACATCCGGAGAGCACCATACTTGTCTGTCTTGATGTGAAAACCCTATATCCCAGTGTTCCGAGGAATGAAGCACGAATTGCAGCCAAGGAGGCATTGGACCGACGATTGGACAACAGCATTCCAATTAAAGACGTCCTTTCTATGATGGACACTGTGCTTGAAAGTAATACTATATCATTCGCTGGGAAACATTACATACAAAAGAAAGGGACGGCGATAGGATCTCATCTGGATATGAATTATGCATCAACGTACTTGGGCTCCTGGGAAACTGAACAGTTCCAAAGATCGTTGAAACAGCCACTGTCGTTACTTCCGGTTTGTCGATGACGTATGGGGACTGTGGACACACGGTATAGAGGAAATAAAGGCGTTTCATGAAATCGGAAACCAAATCCATCCGCGAATCCAACTAAAGATGCGGTATTCATCAGTCAAGCTAGAGTTCCTAGATGTGATGACCAGGATCAGAAATAGAGCATTAAAAATAGACTTGTTCACAATACCTACTGACAAACATCTATATTTACATCATGAATCTTCCCATCCGGCATCTACAAATAAAGCTATTCCATTCGGTCTAGGAGAGGATAAAACGGATATGTTCAGAAGATTCTAGCTATCAAAAGCACAGAGCGGACATTAAAACACAGTTGCAACGGAGAGGGTATGATGGGACGTTTTTTGAGACAGAACTAAAGCAAGTAGATGCAAAACAACGGGATAAATTGTTACAGTACAACGTTCTCTAGAGCATTACCAAATATAGGTCGAATTCTGCGAAAACACCTACCTACGCTTCCTACTTCCAACACAATGAAAGCTATCTTCGCGGAACCACCAATAATAGAGTTTCGAAGGGACAGTAATTTGCCAGACATACTGGTACACAAGAAGCACAATAGGAAGTTCTTTAAGGAGTCCAACACGTGCCGCCCATGTGGAGCGAAACGATGTTACATATGCCCGTACATCATGGAGTCTGACACGTTCACCGATGTAAACGGGAATACATACAAAGTGAGGAACTTGATCACCTGCAAATCAACCAATGAAGTTTATGCAGTGTACTGTAGGTGTTGCCAGAGATACATCTATGTGGGATAGACGGGCGATACCCTGTATCGGAGACATTTGCTGAACCTATCCCGAATACGGACACAGTACAACGATCCGGTGACAGCACACTTTTACACAGAAGGACATAGTATCAGTGATTTTGGAGTGATGGGTGTGGAGAAACTGAATGGGGACGAGCAATACCGGGAAAACCATTGAGCAGTTATGGAAGAGTAAGCTGCGAACATACCGGCCATATGGCGTCAATCTGAAGGAATAGCGCGCCATTACACTCGACGTTATGACGCGCCCACAACTACGTCACGTCCGTTTTACTTGTATACATTGAGTAGTAAATAAGCCCTGACGAAGGACGTAAGTCCGAAAGCTTGGTGGAGTTAAAAAAATTACAATAGAGTCTTTATTTATAGACACCAGTTTATTGGGTCAAAAATGATTTTTACACTCGATAAATTGGGTCCTTACCTTGTTATTGGGTCCTCAATCTGCCTATTGGGTCTTGACCCAACATTTCAACGACCCAATAATACATGCATGTTTAACAGAACTACATTTACCTAATTAAGTCTCTCGCACGTAACTTATTTTACACGTTTATTGGGCCCCTGAGTAGGGGTTATCTCCCCTTGATAATTTGCTAAGTGTGTATATATATACTGTTTATCCAATCAGAGGTCAGAGTTCAGGACCCAATATATTGGAAAATTCACAATGACGCAATAAACTAGTGATGCGGTATATATATATATATATTAACAAGACCCAGTAAAAAATGTTGGGTGAGACCCATCATTATGGTTTGAGAATAAAAGGCGTTAACAGTTGAATAACCCGTTAAGTTACGACTATATGGGGATACATAAGTACCCGTAGGTGTACTTAATTCATAAAAAAATACCAAAAACGTATATCCACACTATTTCATGGTGGTCCCAATAAATGTATTCAAATTGAGAGACCCAGTATCCTGGTGACTTTAAGTATATATATATGCCTACATATATATAGTGCATATAGTTATGTATATATTGCGTGTTATACTAGTAGAATTCGTATGGCGGCTCGGAACTATTTTCTAGACGGTGTGCAGTGTATAAATACGTTGTCATTAACGGTGGAACGCAATAGTCCCGTCTAAAACGCCCAGCGGTGTTTTAAAACGCCCATTTAAACACTCCTTTAGACGCCTAGAGCACCTTTAAAACGCCCACCGCGCCCACAAGTGCTGTGAAAACAGAACACTGAACATAATTGACAGGCTCCATGAATTTGAGAGAGCAAACCACAGTCAATTATTTCAGTCGACTTACAGGTGTCAAGACAACAATACAGTGTAGGTGTGTCAGAGTAGTGCAATTATTTGTTAATTGATCGACGTGTTGGTGTTCATTTCTGCTACATTTCCCGCCAAATGCAAGTGTTCATTGAGTTTACCTGAGTGCAATCGCAATTATACATTTAGGTATATTAAAGTTACTAGATACGTTTTGAAAGAATACTAACGTGTATTAATACACGTTAAACCATGATAAAGTGTTTAAGTTGCATTTAATTAAAACGAACGCAAAAAAAGAAACAACAACATAACATAATGCATTATCCTGCATGTAAAATGTGCGTGTACATATGGCCTTGCGGTGTGCACATGTGGCTACACTGCATGAATTGAATTGAATATTGTTTAACGGCTCATCAACACAGTAAGGTGATTTATGCGTGTGTATGTGTACATGTGTGTACGTGTTTGTACATGTGTGTACTTGTCTGTATGTGTGTGTTTACGGGGTGTGAGTGAGTGCGTGCATGTGTGTACATGCGTGTAAGTGTGTACGTGCGTGCGTGCGTGCGTGTGTATATATGTGTGTGTGTGTGTGTGTGTGTGTGTATGTGTGTATGCGTGACTGCGTACGTGCGTGCGTAAGTACATTCAAACATGTGTGTGTGTGTGTGTTTGCGCGTGCTTGTCTGCGTGCGTGCGTGCGAATGTTTGTGTGCATTTGTATACGTGTGTGTACATGTGTGTACGTGTGTGTAAATGTTGTTACTTGTCTGAACGTGTGTGTTTACGTGTTGTGAGCGCGTGTGTGCGTGTGTACGTTGTGTGTACATGTATGTACGTACGTCTGTTATCATGCGCGTGTGTGCGCGCGCGCGTGCGTGCGTGAGTGCGTGTGTGTGTGTGTGTATTTGTTAGTGCACGTGTGTGTACCTGTGTGTTTACCTTTTGTAAGTGAATGCGTTCGTGTGTGTATATGTATGTACGTGTGGGTACGTGTCCGTTTACATGTGTGTGTGCGTACGTGCGGCTGCGTGCGTGCTTGCGAGCTTGTTTGTGTGTGTGTGTGTGTGAGTGCGTGTGTGCGTGTGCGCGCGCGTGTGTGCGTGATTGCGTACGTGCGTACGTACATGCAGACATGTGTTTGTATGTTTGCGCGTGCTTGTGTGCGTGCATGCGTGCGTGCGTTCGTATGTCTGTGTGCATATGTGTACGTGTGTGTACATGTGTGTAAGTGTGTGTAAATGTGGTTACTTGTCTGTACGTGTGTGTTTACGTAGTGTTGTGAGTGCGTGTGTGCGTACATGTATGTACGTACGTGTGTGTACTTGCGCGTGTGTGTGCGCGCGCGTGCGTGCGTGCGTGTGTGTCTTGGTGTGTCTTTGTGTGTGTTAACGTGTGTCAGCGTGTGTACATGTTCATGCGTGCGTAAATGCATGCAGTGTATGTAAGTGTGTGTTTACGGGGTGTGAGTTAGTGCGTGCATGTGTGTACATGTATGTACGTGTGTGTACGTGCGTGCGTGTGTGCGTGCGTGCGTGCGTGCGTGCGTGCGTGCGTGCGTGCGTGCGTGCGTGCGTGCGTGCGTGCGTGCGTGCGTGCGTGCGTGCGTGTCTGGGTCTGGGTCTGTGTATATGTGCGTGTGTGTGTGTGTGTGTGTGTGTGTGTGTGTGTGTGTGTGTGTCTGTGTGT